>QNGE01000605.1:191448-215581 GCA_008508345.1 Paragonimus westermani
TTGTGTGTGGGCTGAGATACTGCCAGGACGCCCAGACCTAGACAGGAGAACGATTAGGGTTCTCAACCAAAGCCTTTGGCTCAAAAGCCTGTACCGCAAGGCAGCGGGTGGGTGGCGGTGTACCAGAGATGGTACGTTTTTCAGGAAGAGATGCCAGCCATCTTCCAACCCCCACCCTGGAGGACCAGGAGACTGTGGTTTGTCAGACCTCTACCTATTGGCTTGCCTGGTATGAGTAACTCTGTCCAGTTTAGCCTAAAATGTCATCGAGATGCGCAAGCCGTCACATCGCCTTAAGATCCAGTCTCACCGGGAAGTCAGAAACGCCCTACTGAAGGCTGCTTCAGGGTAAGTGTCTTCACATACCGAAACCAAGTCACACAGTGACCACTAAGCTGCCACCTCCAGCTTAAACCACCACTCGCAAACCCAGCATGACGTGGCTGCCAGTGAACTGGCATTCACAAGATGCAGCCAGACCAATGAGGCCTCTGAGACGAGATCAACATGCTCAAGGACTGAAAGAGTTGACCCTCCCCGAAGACACGCAAGCAAACTTCGTCATTGCTAACATTACGTTCACACCACATGCCTTTGATGTTTTGGAGACACCGATGGTTGAAAACGGATAATATATAAGTGTCTCGTGTGCGAATTGACCAGGTTTCGGAGTCGTACAATAGGACTTCCCTCAGAGTGACACTGTACACTCGGCCTTTTCACAGATGGACTGAGATAAGACCGGCGCCACAGATGGCGTAATTTGGCAAATGCCATCCGAGCCTTTGTTATACTATTGGTGATCACATAAGACACTTTATCAACATTGCTACAGCTCCCAAAGATTACAGACTTTTCCACTACTTCTAACTGCTCACCACCAAGAGTGAGAGCAGGCGCAAAATCCTGCCAACCTTCCAACACCCCGAACTAAATAGGTGAAAAGGTCATACCAAATTAACCAACTGAAGTCTCCAATCCGCCTAAAGTGTTCTGCGATCACCGCGAACCCTCACAGATTAGAGTGATGTCGTGTGCATACTCCACTTCTAGAAGTCGATTGCCTGCGAGCAAGCCCACAACATCATATTCGCAGTCCGTCAGGGCACTCTGTAAGATCTGGTCTACTGCAAATTCGAATAAGAAGGGGGAGGATGGACAACCTTGTTGCACACTATTGGAAATTTCAACTATCAACGATACGCTGTCACAAGTCTTAACCCTGCTTGAGGCCTGGCAGTGAATTGCTTTCAGGATGTTTACACACTTCTCAGGCACACCCTTTTTAAAAGGTCATACCAAATTAACCAACTGAAGTCTCCAATCCGCCTAAAGTGTTCTGCGATCACCGCGAACCCTCACAGATTAGAGTGATGTCGTGTGCATACTCCACTTCTAGAAGTCGATTGCCTGCGAGCAAGCCCACAACATCATATTCGCAGTCCGTCAGGGCACTCTGTAAGATCTGGTCTACTGCAAATTCGAATAAGAAGGGGGAGGATGGACAACCTTGTTGCACACTATTGGAAATTTCAACTATCAACGATACGCTGTCACAAGTCTTAACCCTGCTTGAGGCCTGGCAGTGAATTGCTTTCAGGATGTTTACACACTTCTCAGGCACACCCTTTTTCGATGGACACACCCAGGGTGCGGTTCTGCTGACCGAAGTGTGGTCAGCAAGCAGATGCGGTCCACACTTGCTGATTCATATACAATACTTTCTAATAAAATCCTATTAAGAATTACAGGCTGGTCACCTGATATCCGCGTTGTGCGCCTTTCGGCTGGTTCATTAGCTGCCACTTGCTACACCCCGGAATCGCGAGTTGCCGTCATAAGTGATAAGCGGCGCAGTGTGTTACCCAGTTCTGTACTATGGGCTTCACTGTACCAGTCTAAACCGTCTATTCTGACTGACAACGTGGGATGTAATTGCGACGATTGGTTTTCCTCACACCATGCACTGATATCCCGAGACTTGTATGATGACCAAACGCCAACCGACCAACGCACAGAAAATCGAATGTGTTTCACTACTAACGTTTAGTGAGTAGCAAAGAGACGCATTTATTTTTAAAAACAGTTCATTCCATTCAGAAGTCTGAACAAACCGTTAGAACACGAGGACTGGTAGATGCGAGCATTTCGTATTGACTCGTCAGTATCAAATTCACAATAACGAAAAGTGTTTTTCTATCGAACACTTGGGGGAATGGGATGGATAGTCAATCGATGGGTTAGAAAAGATCACCAAATCCAGGTCAGGGACAAGTTCACAGACAATTGCTTCTGAACACACAGGGTCGGCTTCCGTCGATTGATTGCGACAGGCTCAGCAAACCGCAATAATCGTGGATTGGGATGAAGTAACAGGATTTTGAATGCACGAGCTGGGTCGATGACGCGACCATTGATCAGGATGCGTCTTGCGACTGTGGACACTGGTTGCTTGTGTGTTCCAACGACATATTGACAAACTAGGCTGGTTTTAAATCAAACCCACTGTTATAGCTAAAGAGTTTACCGGGATTCTCGTCAACGGCCGGTGTGCTGTTACGAAGCAGTAGCCACAACCACTAGGAGAACTCGAGTCAAAAATGTGACAATACTTATGACAGGTAAAAGCTGTTGGGTGGTCATTTTAGACGGAGACGCGTGCGCGCAGATGATGTTGTCATTAGTACAGGACCGAAAGATACTTCAGGAAATAGACATGGTGGACAATATCATTAAAGTAGAAAGTCGAATAGATTGGCATCTTCACCTTATCTCATAAGTGCGTTTAGATGGCGCTATGACGTACAAATCCGTTAAACCCTGTCGGTCGTTGACAGCTCAGCTCCACGGCTTCCTTACGATACACATGTCTGGAATGTCAATTGAGTCTATCTTGACGATCACAAATCCTCCGTACCATAAACCGGTTATCCACTATCCTAAATCCATTAGACCAAAAGTTTCACGCACATTCTATCAGCGGTTTTTTCGAACTGATCAGTGAATTGGACAACATCACTCTTGTTAATCAATGGATGTGATACGTAAGGGTTTAATCACTGTTCACGAATGTCCCGCTATACAATACAATTGATTATACGTATATGAGTTTGTTGAAACGAGTTACATCACTCTGCTTCTGTCTAGCGATATTCTGAGGAAAGCCCTGTTGTTATGCACTGAAAGCTATAGCTTCTGTTTTCTCAATCGGCGCTATCGCCAAATAGATGGGGTAGCCGTGGGAATTTCCCTACTGTCCATCTTAGCAAACTTTTCATGTTAATGATTGAGCAGGAGTTAGCCGTAGACATAACGAATCTGTCATACTACAAACGCTACATCGGTGATACACTAGTATTAAGTCATTCCAAACAGGCGATAGAGAAACTAGTGTGGCGCTTACACAGTTGTTATCTCAACTGAAAGTAACGTGTGAATTTGAAGCGAAAATTTCCTGTCGTTTTTAGGGATACCCATTAGTCGCCGGGGAGATAGCTCCATTGAAAGAGCTGTCTACAGGAAATTCATATGGTCCGGTCAGTACCCCGACTTTGGTGGTTTCACACCGGTCCATTATAAACACGCAATAGTAATTATACTATTCATACGCCCAAGACAAGTTTGTACACAAGACATTTTTTGTGGAGAAATCAAAGTTTATCACGACTGTACTGTAATCGAAAAGGTTAATAGAAGGCATAGGAGACCTAAAATGCCACCCGAACAGGTGGTCACTGTGAAAAAAAGAGGGTTTATATAGAACTGCCTTTTATGTATTCACCAAACAACACAAAGATTATTGAATTCTTGATGAATAGTAGAGGATTTGGTTTTTCCTACAGACTGAACATCACCCACAATCACTCACAGCTATCACAGTCCCATGGACTTTCCAGTCAGCCCCTTTCGAAAAGAAGCACTAGACTCAAGTTTCGCTCTCATTAGACCTCGTCACTAGTGCATATCCTTGCCGCAGCCTGGACTAGATATCTGGTAACGCTTTCATGAGGCAACCGTGTTGACCACTGCGCTGTTCGGTTGTCAATACCTTAGCTTTATAACCTCCTTAAATTACACAAGTGTTTAGTGTGAGATCAAAGACGCAGTGGTCAACATGGTTATCTCACGAAAGTGTGGCCAGAGTTCTAGTCCAGGCTGTAACAAGGATATGCACTACTGCTGAGCTCTAATGAGAGCGAAACTTGAGTCTAGTGCTTCTTTTTGGAAGAGGTCGACTGGAAGGTTTATGAGTCTGCGGTAGTTGCCACTAATGAAGTCGATTAAACGAGTATTTACCGCATTCGAATTTTTCATATTGACTCGGGCCCAGAACCTGCCTGTGCTGTCAGTCGAGGGAGATCAGCCTATCGATGTCAACTCACATTGTACTCATCAATTCGTGTTTAAATGTAAGGAAAGTTACATAGGCAGAATCGAGAGGTGATTGATTTCCAAAGTGAAGGGACATTTGGCCAAATCGGTGCGGAACGCCGTATCACTAAAGAACAGCAGTGTCGTTGGAACACACAAGCAACCAGTGTCCACAGTCGCAAGACGCATCCTGATCAATGGTCGCGTCATCGACCCAGCTCGTGCATTCAAAATCCTGTTACTTCATCCCAATCCACGATTATTGCGGTTTGCTGAGCCTGTCGCAATCAATCGACGGAAGCCGACCCTGTGTGTTCAGAAGCAATTGTCTGTGAACTTGTCCCTGACCTGGATTTGGTGATCTTTTCTAACCCATCGATTGACTATCCATCCCATTCCCCCAAGTGTTCGATAGAAAAACACTTTTCGTTATTGTGAATTTGATACTGACGAGTCAATACGAAATGCTCGCATCTACCAGCCCTCGGTTTTATTCAAACATTTGTTTTTTCAACACAAGACTAGACGAGAGTAACCTACTCACTATCAAGCTTTGTTCTGGTGGAAATCCACCAAATTCTAGTCACACTAATCTATATGGATGGTTGTAGGTGTTCACGTTATAGCATACACTCTGCGGTCGATTCCGTTCACTTTCGGTCATACCACGTGTAGATAATCGGATATTAACGAGGTTTTCATCCTTTGGTTAGGTATAAAATTGTTAAGAAATTGGCCCTTGATATTCTCTCATAAGAAGGGCATAAATCTCGCTTGCAACAAGCACCCTACTTCGTAATGAATTTCGACCACTGCATGGTCTCTTTAGAATGTATATGATGCGTTTTGTACTTTTGGTCCCATTTCAGGTGAAGCGATCCGAATGGCTCGTGATTTCAGTTACCTATGTGAAAATGAGTTTCCTCACCGTGCTTGTGCCGATTACCTATCAAGAGGTGCGGTCGGGATGGATGTGACTGACCTACAAAAAAGGAGGAATCAGGTGGTAGCCACAAGGTGAGTGGATATTTCAAAATAACCTCTTGTCTACTGGATTTTATGGGGAAATAGTCGACATCCTGTTCAAAAATAATTAGCGGTTAAATTGAATTCGGCTAACTTGATACGAACAACTATATGGCCGTTTGATTATAGTCAAGCGAAGCCATTTTTGTTATGTGCTTTCTTTAAACAACTCAGTTAGAGAAACTAAAGTGACGACTGATTTTTACTGTCTTGAACAGGGAAGATGAGATCAAAAATAATATTGTCACCAGTGAAATTTCAACTGTCCAGTTTTCCCCAATGTGATTTGGGCCTATCAGCTTCTTTTATCTGAGCCTTCAGTTCATAATGTCATACGTTCGTAACGGCGAATCAACATGTAGGAAATTACAATTAGAAGGTTTCAGCATTCGCTGTGAACGGGTGCTGTCCTGGATGGTGTTCCGTAAGATGAAGGGCTAATAGTTACCTGGGACTTTTCATTACAAGCGATGTTTCGGGGAGTGCTAGCTAATAGGCTGCGTGCCTTGCTCAAACTAGTAGAAGTTGTTGCAGATCCCAGCTGGTGGTTCTGAACAACGGCGGTGCCAAAGTCTGTTCATGAGCTTAAAGTGATCTGTGTGAAAAGTGGTCTTTTAATCCTGCTGGTTAAAAATATCAGTTCCAATCAGCAGTAGACTCAATGCTAAGAGGATTATCAGACGTTATGTAGTCATGTATGTGTAGGTATTACAGGTGTGGTGAAGCTCAGTCTGCAGGGTTATATGAATATCTGGCCGGCCAACGCAAACCTTGTGGCATCATTTTTATCAAACCCCATTTTAGTGTTTGGCTTCTCCCCAAAACCAGACAATGACTGCGTCGATCAGAATCTATTCCAACAGAAATCATGGGTACATCTATAAGGAACACTCAAGGCTAAAGTTTATCAAATGTGGTCGTTTCCACTGATCGACCACTAGTTTGGTTTGACTCAGCAACATGTCGTTTGTGTTCCGTTGGTGACAGTGATATTCAATCCGAAACGCTGTCCAATATCTCGATAGATCCTTATGTTCTGAGCGGTTGCACAGTGTCACCCATTTTGTTCGTTCGTGCTAATCAAGGTCCATTAGCGTTTACTCGTCCTGTCATGGAACTATTGATAGATGAATCTAACTGTTATTTAGTTCGAATGTGTATCCACTAGAGTTAATCGTCAGTTTCGGCTAACATTCCGATTATGGTTGTGGATATCTCTAAAAAATAAGTATCATTTGAATTAAACCTTCTCATTCCTTGTCAGAGAAGAACAGCGCAACTCAGGTTATAAGTGTGACACAAGGTGCACGTTAATAAACTGAACACTGTAAAGAGTAATCTGTGCCTGAAAGATGGATTCACTGAAAAGACAATAACGCATATTATTCAGCTATTCTACAACTGTGTTACTGAGTGGTAAGTCTATTTCTAATTGCCTATGTGGTGATCTTACTGCTCAATGGTTTTAGACAAAGATGAAACAGGAAGATTAATGCAACATACGGGCTGCAACAAAAGTTTTAAAACTACTTTCTTACATGAGTTAAGCGAAACCGTGGACTTGCATAAAAAAATTTCCGTCAACTTATTTAGCTGAAACGGAACATAGGAAAACATAAATTCTGTCACCGTGCGGCAATCCGTAAGTAGAAATGAGATTTCTGGCCTGAACTACTGAATCTTCAAAGTGAATCTTCACGAAGCGTACTTAGCAAATGAATGTTAGCTTACCGATTCATTTCTAGCGGATATCTTGTAAGAAGTCGGTCCTTACTAATTGAACATTGGATGAAACAGAGGCTACGAACTTGTACCAATATGAAGTGGTATCACTTACGGTTAGTGTCGAATGAAGATACCGTGTATGAACCTGTTTTCGACTTGCTGTCGTCTTCAGATTTGCAAGTATTTCTGATTGTGCAGTGAACAGCGAACACGCCGCCAAATTTTATACAGTTGGCAGTTTCCTGTATACTGCGATCTCTATTTTTAAGGCGCACGAATACATCATAGATAGAGTAAGCTTGATGAATCCCAAACACCTCATTTGGTTGTTTGTCTCAGCGCAGCGGTTTAGCTGTCTTTACTTTTGATTACGTATACCGTGGTTGCGGATTCGAGCTCCGTTGTCACCGCCACCCCTGCCCAGGTTTAGACAGCCTATCAGTATTCAGCCCATGTTTGACTTTGGATGGTGTGCGTAGCGGCTCGTATGATGTATACGGTGAAGCTCATCCAAACTTTCACTTGTAGTCGAATTTCCTCTACATACTTATTGCAACAGGAACACATATTTCGTTGAATTTTATGACTTATCCATGTGGGTGTTTCAACTGTCCATTACTGAGTACTCATTTCAGATCTTACGATGCGGTTACAGTTATGTTATTTTGGACATTAATGAATTCACGCTTACTTATGTTAATACGGTGATTACTAAATTTAACTAGGTGCTGGTCACGATGATATCACTAAACAGTGCAACACTAACCATAAGCGCCCATTCTCTCATACAGGCAACTGCTGATGGAGCTAACAGAGATGCTTAGTAAAGACCGTAGTCCGTTGGCCACATGTCCTTTGCCCACCGTTCGCAACTCGACTCCATTGGACGCAAGCACTCAACGATCCTTGACCCATTTCAGTCACATCACACACGGTTTTGGCGGATTGACATTGATCAGTGCTTTAAACACGTTTCAAACCATTTTGGCTGATGTGCTCAAATTTTTGGACAAAGACCCAAATCAATCAATTGGTCCAGCCAAATCGCACCTGGCGTGTTCCTCAGGCCTGCCCAGTCATCTACTTCCACATCCTGCGACACAACAGCATTCAATCCTACTAGGACCCAATACAGCCGGGCTACATGATCCACATGTCATGACCTCGTCCGGGTCCATGAATTCAACTGGGTCAATGAACGGTGCGCTGCGGTGTAAACTGTCTCACCACCCATCCCCAGACAATGCAGTCGCGGACTTACGTGGGCTCATTGCCAGTCAGAGAGCCAGCATGATGGACGAAATGGATGCGTCCAATATGATTCACGGGGTCCTATGAGATGTTGAGAGAAGCGATATCTGCTAGGTATCTCGATGCTCTCCACTTACACAGTGCTTATCTGCTGATGCCTTTGCCCGAATTATGCGAATGGGGCTGTGAAAATTAGGAAAAACGAATACTTGAAGTACGATGTACAAACTTCAACTTTTATGGCGAACAACAGTAGAATTCTGCACAAAATGATGATAGCTAAACTGAAACCTCAGATTTATTGGACTTTTCAGCACCTACTAATTGCTGTTGGGCTGTGTAATCTTCCTAAAGAGGGATGTTTTAGCGAAGGCAAAACACGACGTAAAGGTATTCGTTCGGTTCACAATTTCAGTGCGTGCTGCAGTGTATCGGCAAGCTCTGTCATGTACTGTCGGGTTATCTGCCAAAAGTGAATAAACAAATCATCAAGCCTGAGATTGTGTTGAACGCAGTTCCACAACAAGATTTGAACAGTAGCTATATGCACACCTCTGTGCTTATCGAATTGTCTGAAAGCCCAGTTAACTAAAATTGTGACTAATGCAATCGACCAACCAGAGAGCGCATTTTTAGGCCTAACATTGTATTTGGTAGCTCGGGCAGAACCGATTTGATTACGATTTGAACGGCGGCAGCAAATGGATGAAAGAGCGTTAATAATCACAAAATTGGTAAAAGACGATATGATAGCAATATCTGGGATTTGAAAACGGTATGCCTGAAACATAGCACTCGAGTTGTGCATTCAGTCATTCTAATTTGTGCCGTTCATGAGATAACTTAAGTAGTCATTGGAGCAGTGAACTACAGCTATTCCAATGTAGTTATTAGACAGATTGTAAAAGCTATCTCTCCAGAGGAAAGTGCACTGCTGGGTCATTACCGTTTTAATTGTCCCTAATCGTTCTGGTTAATCGACCGGAGACACTCAGCAACTTCCGGAAGCAATAATCACTGCCCAAACGTTCGAAACACGGGGTATAATGAAAAATAATCTCAGCAGATGTGGCTTCTATTTAAAGTAAATCGACTCTCCTAATGTTCACGTTCAATGTGGAGCCAGCACTTCATAATCGGGTTTGTCCTTAGACAAATCTTTGGGCATATTATAGTGGCTTATAAAGTTGAGTGTTAATATTGCATACCGAAAGTCGCATCTACCCATCTGCTACTACCGGTTGAGGCCGAGAGACTAAGCTTGTTGTTGGCAGCTAAAATGGACCGCAGTGTCCTGACAAACACGATTCACCTTATAATCAGTTTATACTGGTTGCAGCCTAGTGCATATACAAGGAGAAACGTGATTCGTGTTACCGAATGCCCAAATTCGGTGAAATAAAGTTCACCGTATTCACCCAACCAGCGTAATGAATACAGATGTATGTTTTCGTTGTTGTTGTTGTTGTTGTTGTTGTTGTTGTTGTTGTTGTTGTTGTTGTTGTAGCCACCCAGTTTGTAATCGTACAGCTATTCTTCTGACAAACAGCGCGGCAATATAGAGGGACCCAATCTAGAAAAAGGGCTCCGACTAGGCTCGAATTAGCTACGGGAGCAGCATGCACGGACACGCCAAGTGCTAAACCAGTTGATAAGTACTGCCGAGCGCCTTGACCCCATTTGGTGCATTCCATAAAATGCAGTGAGATTTGTGGACAAAGGAGTCTGAACGTAGAAATCCTGAACTCCCAAAGTGCTTTCGTAACCCAACTGGTGGAGCGCTTACCCAGTAAGGGCAGGTTGTTCCTATAGCTCACTCGGGCGTAGACGAGGATAATATTTTTCATGGCGTTTCTTAAAAAAGTGCACTCAGCTGGAATATAAATGTCGGTCGGTACTGTCATTGATCAGTCCTCCTCTTGGCAGCAATAACCTCCATTAGAGCAAACAACGTGTGCTGATTCTGTGCACCCTCCGAATCTATCGGTGATGCTTAGTCACAAAGACCACGTTTGCTGTCAGGTACGATTGACGGATCAATGTCGACAGAACGAACGGTTAACACAGAACAGCCTAACCAGCGTTGACAAATCAATCCTTCCAGTTATCACGATTGAGGTCAACAAAGAAGACATTGATTTCATACAGTACCAATCAGAACAATCACAAACGAAAAATTTGACAAGTCATAACCGTGATTCCGTGTGAAAATCTCAAATATGGAGTACCAGTTCGGTTGAATAATGCGTGACGTCAACTGAACACTGAGCAGTTTGAGCGACGTAGCTCTAAATAATATAACAGTTGAGCCAAAAATAGGATTAGTTTGCAAGAAGAATGACGTATGAAATACAAGTTAGCCGTTACACTAATAAAAAACAAACTGGAAGCAAGCTTAACAGAGAAATAGCTGCCTGTTAAATAAGGGAATGGGTGATGGCCGTGAAGGTTGACAAGACTCACTGCACCGTCCACAAGTAGTCCATTCGCAGCCAACAGAAAAATCTCATTGATGGGACGAAACAATAATGAACAGAAAGCCGTAACCGGTGACGACGTTGGATTTAAGTAATAAACGAATAGATTAATGTCAGTCATACAACACAGCAGAGAGACCACTGTGTAGATTAACCGAATATAACAAGTTAGCAGGATTTGTTGGGAAGTAGAACAAATGATACAGAAGACAGGAAACTGTAAGGCATGAAGAGTAATATGGGTTAGGTTACAACTCGAGCCTAGGCAACTCGGCGCAAGTTTGACGTGCTGAAATCCAAAGGGAATTGACCCACTATCCAGGGATGTAGGTCAAGAAACGTGGCTTTACGCATGAAGCTTCATGTCTGAAATGCCTCAAGCAAAATATAGAGCAATACCAGTGCTCGCTGTCAGCGACGTCTTAGTAGAGTTCCGCTATTCTTGGAGAACAATGCACTGGTTAGGTTGATTACTGACTAGCCTGTAGCACAGTGAATGTTAATTAGAATTTCCCTTCTGCCACCTCCATCTGGCGAATCCATATAAGGATGAGACTTGAGGTTGTTTAAGGTTCTGTCCCCTCTTGTTCATAACCACTTTCAGCTGGCTGTGAGAGAATCACACAAACTAACAAACGTTGAATGCACTAGAGTAAGCGGGCTATCGAACGCAAGTACTGGTGGCTGTACCGAAAGTGTAACGTTGGACTTTGGAGAGGTGACAGAACAGAAAGCCAGATCTGTAACGGATAACGAAAGCCTTGCAACGAAATGAAGAGAATGATATTTTGACCGTGTTACAACGACTGCCGATAAAAATGAGTGGATTTCAGTTAGTCTAAATTGAATATCAGTATAGAATCAGTCAGGATTCACAGCTATACGCAGTCTATCAGGGCAACTGTAAACCTCTTGAGTAGGAGCAGAACAAAACAAAATACTGAAGGTTCACTCGGATAAAACTGGTTCTGTACATAAATAAGTAATCGTTAGCAAATTACACAAATTACGACCAAGTTAACTCTGAGCACCAGTCAGTAATACGGTAGCGTAGACAATTCATTGAGGCGGTACAAAATAAACAAAAAGAAGAGAGTTCAAACGAGAGCTCGTAGTACCAATTCAGAGTGTTATGTGTGTAACAATGTGAGAAATGTTCGGCCAGTACTAATTGCAACCAATATATGTGGATATATGTAAAGGATCTGCAATACGACAGTTTGACCAACGGAATATAGGTATGGGAGCAGTTGAGATTGTTGTTGTGCAGGCCACTGATTGTGGATGGGTAGCTGGGAGGTGGGGATCTCGGGGCCAAGTGTGGAGGTTCGGTGATTCGAGCCTCCCGGCAGACCTTTTGTCATCGTGCTCTCAATTTCATTTGTAGTTATCAGAATGTAATTTTTATTGATTCTGGTTAGAATAAACAGCACTAATGTAGTGGATTAAAATTAGATAAAAATGAGGAAATAACGCTGGCCTCCACAAACAAGGATATCTACAATCGGATGAACTCAATTATCAAGACAATGCTAGTATCTCATGCGGTTGCATTCAGTCAGATTCCTGGGCTTCTTTCGGGTCCATGCTTGGTTCGAGCGATACCTGCGCAACTAGAAATTACCATCAACAGGTGTAAGCACCCAAACTTTAAACAGTATCTTGTGTCTTGAGAAACAGTCGACTGTGACAATAACGGATGAAATTACGAATAAAACAAATGGAACATTGGACCGAAAATCAGCGCAGTGGTACGGGCTCCTTAACGTATTCACGCATTGGGGCATTTCACTGAAATATTTTGTCGTTATGTACTTTCTCAACTCGTTTCATGGTCAGTTGTTCAAAAATTAGTCTGACAGGCGAGACAGGTTGTCGTACGCATGTAAACAGGTAAAAGACCCAGTCAGCGCTTAACAGTCTTGCCATCTGTCCTGACCGCTAACGGCACCAGCAATGGATACCCATTACGGCTGACGTATCGTGCATATAAGGAATGCTTAAATCAACCGACGTTGGTCAACTGTTGCTAACTAAGAGCTTTCGCAAGCACATACCTATAGACAACCTATAAATGACATTTGATGTAGACAAATTCATGGAGACAGATGAATAAGCACTGAGGACTAACATTCATGAATGGGGAAATGCAGAGCCGTATTCTACTCAACATCAGATTGCACTGACAAGTGCAGACAACTTATTCGTTTGCACATTGTTACTAGATTAATTCACCCTCATTAGCAACCAGTATGTCTAATCTTCGATGTAAACTGTTGATAATTTCAACCACAAACTCTTGTGTACTAGGTCTCTAAACGACTGAAGCTACTTGCTCGAGCCTTGCAGTTAACAAGTTGGTGTGTTCTGTCCATATCACACGTGAGGTAAGAATAGGGGCATTAGTGAAGTTGAGGTGAATCACCGAGAAAGCCAGGGTAAGAATGAATTACTTCTGAACAACCTTGGAAATCCTACTGGAGGATAACGACGGATAGAAACATTAAGTTCCCTTAGAAATGTGTTCATCGATTTGCTGGTAATTTATCTCTTTATCAGCAGGGTAGTCCTTTTAAAACGGACATCTTCCCAACGTTCCATAGTTCTGTCACACTGTTAGCTTTACACCTCCAGACGTGAGCGGTTTGATCATCAGTGGTGGTTACTGAACGACTCTTGTAGCCTCCATATTAAAAGTCCATCTAACCGTATCATTATTATGAACGCAGTACTTCTGAACCGATAAAAATCCGAAAAGTATATGCGGCCAACTGATCGGTTTCAAGGTAAGTGGCCAATTCAAACCAAATGACAAAGTGGCGTCTCTTAAGACTGGTGACGCGTGGGCTGTTTACAACCATAATCAAATTGGATCCATTGCAGTTTTTAGCGACAGAAAGTCGCATTTATACATAAAACTCACGGTTGACTGTCAGAGCATCGCGCTAGAGAACTAAGCGTACAGACTGGGGGTTTTCTACCCACAATAAGACGGTAACAATGAGTGCTTTAACGAACGTGACAGTGAACGAATGTTTGGCTACTCTCATAAGATCCAAAATGCTCACTTTATTATCTAGCTTTACACGTTACTCTATGTCGTGTTCAGTGCATTTACGGTGAACTGTTGTGATCAACCAAAACAATGTTCAAGCGGTTGGAAATGGGTATAATGAGAAAATCGTGGAGAAAGCATATGAGGAAAACCAACTTGACTGGGCTCAGAATCGGTCACCAATTTAGAACACAGCAAAATCAGACAATGACATTAGAGCTATACAAAGTAAGCGTGCATAATGGATTCTGGGAATCGAAGAAAACTGCAAGTAGGCCGGGTGTTAATCATCCAGAAAGTAGACGTCAAATGTGCTTGCATCCCCGTTCTCTACGCCACCAAACAGTAGAACATAGACCAGAATAGGAATGTCTCGATCCGCATCCCAAACAACCTGTGAAACACAGTGAGACGATAAACCGCAAGTGAAAACGGAGCCAAGGAAGGAAAAGAACAGAGCAGTTTGCAGATACATGTATTGGAAAAAAAGGTTAACGTGAGAAACGTTCACCAGGATGTTCAATGTCGGCTTGATTTATAGCAGTACAATGAAGGAACAAATAATCGGATTAATAATAAAACAAAGTGTGCGACTCAATGGCCATGTACACCGAGGCACGTTTCAAAACAAATGTTCTAAGAAAGTTGATCCTAGCTTTGGTCAATAAAATCTGGGACGGCCGGATACCCAGTGAAACCAATAACCTTCGCAGAATGAGCCGGAGATTCCATCCATTAAGCCGTCAGTCCCACATGGATTGCCCGTGGTAAAATGAATTAATTATTCTGATTTAACTTTAACCCATTAGTTAGATGGAAACACAGAGAGTGCGCACCGACAATCACGATCATTTTCTCAGCTCCTGACTGTTATGGTTGTAACTTGCGAAATGGGGTAACAGTGAACTGTGTTCCTTAAACCGCTGGAATGTAAACATAACAAGGAATTCAGGCCAGGCGCAATACAGATTCACCTGATATTTGGATGCCATCAGACCACCTAATTGGAAACGGCTAAAGCAATCGTCACTATTGAGCCACTGCAAACCCACTTTGAGACTACATGAAGATGTTCAACAGTTAATAGTATAGTATAGTATAGTGTAGTATAGTATAGTATAGTATAACGATATACTGTAAGCGCATCAACTAATCAACGTTAAGCTGATGGTCAGGTAGAAGACATTAGATCTCAATCTTTATAGAAATGAAGAGTCTTTGTTACCCAATTTGATCGTTAGGACATCGACAGGCGCCCAGCAAAAGCACTGTTTGTTTGTTGTTGCGGCATATACCTTAGTGTGGACGCAATCAAAGATGGTTTCTATCAACAGCTCACCAGCCTTCAGCACATCGCACGGCTAACGGACAGTGCAATACTGACTGGGCACTTGAACACTCAAGTAGGCCGGCTAAGCGCTGACGAGTGTGACTTAAGTGACCCGCACTCAAACGGTAGTCGTCGAACAACGGTGAACGTTTGTTGTAGCTCTGTGCTAATAACGGTCGACCTTTGGCAATTACTAGTTTCCGACGTTCTAGATATTAGCGTGCCATCTGACAACATCCGTTGTCGAGTCAACCGCGGACACAGGTTGACCATGGTTCACCTGCGCGAATTCCGATCATTAACGGTTATATGGCAAGTTCGTTTTGCACTTTGGTGGGAGGCCGCTTCGCCACCACCCGCCAATTGACGCACCTAAACTGGAAGGGAAACAGGCGTTTTACGTCCACAACTGTGTGCTTGTCTCTAATCTAGAACCTCACCACCAGACGACATGGAAGCAAATTGGGCACATGTACGGTATGTGATACATAAGCACGGTACTGCCTCCTAGTACTACTGTTCGTTGGGCTGCCAACCGCTGGGTCTGTATACGATCATTGGAATTTCTTGGCGCTCACCGTAATATTCCACCGAACAGTGAGTACAACTCGGCCCGCAGCTTCTGAATCAATTACGAGAGAACAGCGAGGCACAGTGGATACAGCGAATTGTCGAGGTGGAACAAGCCACTGCTACCGGGAATTCCCGAGAACTTCTCCATCTCATTCGAGTGCCTGGTAGCAGGAAGTTAGGTCCGAATGAGGTAATTTGTGAAGCTAATAATGAGCCTAGTTATAACTTGCAGAGACGCTTAGGTCGCTGGGCTGAGCACTTCAGGTCAAAAGCAGCAGCTCAACTGGCCACCCGAGCCACTGACTATGCCTTTGGGCTCTGTCTGTGCTCACCGGCCTGTTGAAATTTCTCCGCCCTCTGTAAGAGAAGTTGCTCTCGAGAGCAAGTTGTTAGTAAATCACAAGGCACCCGGCCTAGACGAAATCCCTCTTGCCGTTTTTGTAGCTGACAGCTCTGATCCAGAAATTCTGGACAAGGGAACTCATTCCAAATGACCGGGGTTTGACTAATATCGTCCTCATATTCCGAACTGGCTCACGCACTCTATGTGCAAATCACGAAGGGACCAGTCTCATTCCTATTGTGTCAAACATTCTTTCAGCCATTATACTTCGAAGACTGAACGAAACGGACGAAGAAACTACCCGTGAGGAGAAAGCTGGGTTCGCCCCGACAGTGGTTGCAATGATAATAAATTCGTACCCCGTCAGATGCTCGATCTCCGCCAACCATATAGAAGGCCAACAGGTGCTGTCTCTATGGATATCAAAGACGCCTTTGATTCGGCGGACAGAATCGCTACCTGGGTGTGTCCATCGAAAAAGGGTGTGCCTGAGAAGTGTGTAAACATCCTGAAAGCAATTCACTGCCAGGCCTCAAGCAGGGTTAAGACTTGTGACAGCGTATCGTTGATAGTTGAAATTTCCAATAGTGTGCAACAAGGTTGTCCATCCTCCCCCTTCTTATTCGAATTTGCAGTAGACCAGATCTTACAGAGTGCCCTGACGGACTGCGAATATGATGTTGTGGGCTTGCTCGCAGGCAATCGACTTCTAGAAGTGGAGTATGCACACGACATCACTCTAATCTGTGAGGGTTCGCGGTGATCGCAGAACACTTTAGGCGGATTGGAGACTTCAGTTGGTTAATTTGGTATGACCTTTAAACCTACTTAGTTCGGGGTGCTGGAAGATTGGCATGATTTTTCGATTTGATCTTTTCTCTCTCTCATGTTATAGTACGTTTAGCACTCTGTAGTTTTTGCGCGTTATATATATACATATATATATATATAGTGACAATCTGAGCGATAGTATACTGTAGGTGAAGTCTGGTCGTCAAGGTCAGTAATGTGCAATGATTGCTACTGTAGCTGTTGTCGGATCAGGCATAGTTCGCATGGTGTACTTTTGTTCCCCTTTCCAATGAGCCTCCGTTATGCTGCTCAAGTGGCGTTTACCCAACAGTATGCACGATGTGCGACGGAAAGTATACGTTTGTTGATGTCGCAAATTCTTAAAAGTGTGACCTTTACGACAAGCCTGAGTAAAACGTGTGTGAACCTCACTGGTTAGCTGAGGTGTGGTTTAGTAACCCCAGATTTACTATAGAGCAGATCGAGAAAATAGAGTGGACAGTGACAGTTGAATTTCGTCCAGTTTTATTGGGTCGCTTAATTACAAGGTATTAAAAGATGGAGAATCGGCTTTAGCCCGCGGCGTTAATATAGGTTGCACACTTGGAAGAAATCGCCAACATGTAGCCAGGCCACTTTGTTTCGAATCTTCGATATATGTTTACTGAAACGACCACTTTCCATTGCAAATTTGAATAGAGCAGACAAGATGGAAATGACACAATTTATACTCCAGCAGATTTCGTTGCATCTCTACTGGTGTTTACTACAGACGAGTCAAAGTATGCAAAATTCCAAACCACAAAACAATCACACAATTTCAAAGCTTAAAACCAATTCACTCTCTACCAAGGCAGCATCAACGTCACAAACAGTTCCTTCTGTACGCACAAAATGGGGTGACGGTGGTTGATCGCAGTGGCATCCGGGCATACTGTAGCAACCGTCCGTTTCGACTAGAGAACGGATCACGAAATGACCTTGGTGAGTCAATCACATGTTGCGTAATCAAGTGAGGCTTGGCAATCGATGACGCTGGCTCCTTTCAGGTGTTTGCTGTTAGGTTGGCTGAGCGAGTGGTCATTTGTTGAACCCATTTTGATAAGCGTTCGGCAACCCTGGTTACAAGCTGGCGCTGCTTTCTGCCAATATAGGATGCGCCGCATCCACATCTGTATTAATAGATTACGTTTGATTTGGCGAACTGAGACTTCGGTTGCTTAACCGGGGGTGTGGGAATTCAGACTGTTCTACACACGATCAGTGAGTTTGCAGCAAAGAGCGTGCTGACAATAACTGGCCTTAAGTGTTGTTCAACTATTCGACACACATTGTCTCCCTTGGGCGGCAATTGTAAAACCACAAGGTTAGTCTTGGCTTGAAAATTAAAGCCTACGTTAGATACACACAACAAAAGTAGGCGTTCTGGTTCACTTCCCGGGATTACAATGTTTATCTGATTTGAGGTTACACGGGATAGCAAAAACTGATGGTTTCTTTCAAGAGCACAATTGTGAACAAAGACTCTATGTCTAATGAAGCCATATGTTTGTCAGACATGTTGAGACTTTCCAACAGTGGGGCTAGATGGTTTCAGTATGTTTTGGGTGCTGTGGTACAGGCAACAGTATTAAAACTCATCGCTTCTCCGGATGAAAGCAAGGGAAGGCACCGATGGTATTGAGTAATCTCAAATTCACTGGGTTTACATGGGCTATTTTGTAGAAAGAAACAGTATCAAAACAAATAAATTCAACTGATCCCAAAGTAATTCCATTGGTTAGTCCGGCTCTGCCTGTTATTCGTTTGTTTTAACGCGTGACGGACTTAAACAGCCTGTT
This sequence comes from Paragonimus westermani, assembly GCA_008508345.1. Taxonomy (NCBI): domain Eukaryota; kingdom Metazoa; phylum Platyhelminthes; class Trematoda; order Plagiorchiida; family Troglotrematidae; genus Paragonimus; species Paragonimus westermani. Next base: position 210,233 of record QNGE01000605.1, read on the forward strand.
TTACTGTGACACTTAGTATAACATATCCGATACTGCGCCTGAGTGTCATCCTGCTTTGTCACTAAGCTGACACCCGTTTGCTCGAGTGCTTGAATTCGCTTGACTGCAGCCCTTCGCAAATCACTGGTCATACCTCGTGTCCAGTTCATCTAATACAGTCTCCCGAGTAGCAGAGCTTGTGTTGTATTATCCTTCTTTCAAAACACTCTTCGGTAGGGAAAAGGTACGGAAGACTGCAACACTCCGGTATGTTTATCCAGCCGGTAGTCGCCAGAGGTTTTCAAGTGGACTGAGATCCCGACTGCCAACTGGTCATTCCAAAGCTGTAAGTTTATTAAAAAGCGACTACGTTGCTGATGTGTATGATGTATTCATTTTGCACGTGACGTATTTGTTATCGCGTAGTCTCGCTGGATTTTTTCTTAACGAATGACAGAAGTAAACACTACTAAGTAGTTATATGAACTTTTGCACCTGTAGTTCCATCCATTATCACTGGTTCACTCAAAAAACCTTTGATAAATGTATAAAATACCAGCGGATGACCCAATAACTTCTTGTTCCGCCTTCGCACACAAGTATTGAAATTTTCGCTTAACCTCTTTCCCACGTCCTCAGACCGGTACTGTCCGCCTCCTGTCAAAACTATATATATCCCCACACGTAAGACTAACTTGTAGGCAGCAATAGGAAAAACTTTCAACGTCCATGGCGGTCAAATGCGAAACACAATTTAAAAGACATACCTGCAACACACATACGTGTTCCATGGCAATATCGATGAGCTTTGCAGAGCCCAAGTTGCGAACTTTGTTCAGAAGTCCGGTGAAGTAGGAGTCAGCTTGGAGGCCTTCCATGGCTACGAACCGGCGATTTTGAACACTAACCACAGGTTTGTTCTGTAAACATTCGAAGGTAGAAAATCCGTTCTCTCACCATAATGCTTGAAAAAGTACAGCTGGATGCTTAGTTAAGATCACTTTAGAACTTATTTACGTGTAAGCTCAGATGTAACTTGGATACGACTATCAATTTAATCATTTTAGAGTCGGAAACGTGCTCTACCCTCTAAATATGTAGCGTAAGAGTTAAGTATAGTTGGGGGCGCTATAACTGCAATCAAATTTGGTAGGGTTATGCGAGAGTCAGCGAATAAGCCAGTCTACTTGAATAGTTGAGTAAGTGTCGATGAAGGCATCCCAAGTGCCATCAGTAGCTACAGTTCAAAGGTCACAAAACGCACTTGCCGATCTCCGGCGGCTGTGACGGCGTAAAGCAATGGTATTTCAGGAAAAGGATACATCCGTGAATTTTCTGAGAATATATGGTTACTTAGCCAAATCTTTCGAAAGTACGGTGAGAGTCCTTAATTAACTGCTTCCGATAAACATAGTACTTAATGGTATTACGGTCTGGGCAACAGGAACGTATGACCTCGAGTATTCATGGATAGGTCGAAACGCGCCCCCTCATAATCGATTTCGTTTGCCGGGACACGGGATTCGTATGTCGCCCCATCGCTTGACCAACGGAGTTTCGGTTGTGAGGTTCACAGTCTGTTAAAAAAAGACTGCTTGACCAGCCCATGAGGCGTGAAATACCTGTGTCGAAATTTAGATCCTTTATCACAATGTTTAGAGATCTGAGGATCTAGACCACCTGTGGGTAGGGGTTCTGTCAGATATTGCACGAAATTGTAATCAATGGAGCTTGTTTGAAGAATTTAGTATTTCGTTTTCATTTACTCAATGTGTGGTTTCATGGACTCCATGCTACCTTGTTAACACAAAGGTAAATTATACGATATACTGTGGCTACTCTAATCGCTAAAAGTAGCTACAAGTTCACGTCAATTTTTACACGAATGGAGTAAAGAAGTTTAGGTGATGTCTTAACTCAAAGTAATTGTGAAAAACAGTAAACCACTGTCAATGTCAGTGCAAATAAGATGATGAAAGGTGTGTTCACTCACGTCAGTCCTGGCTTCTGTGATCGGCTGATTGAACGTGTAGGTCTGCGACGTCATTGTCACCTTTTCCACTTTAAGATCTAAGACCTCGAGACTAAAGGGTAAACGAGCGGTATATGTTAATTCAGAGGGCTTGTACACCATAGCAAAATCTGTGTGTATTTACGACTGTTAGATCCAACTTAAATACAACGTTAAACAGACTAAACTTAGCCCGATTAAATTCAGGGCAGTCTTTAAACAAAACTATAACTACAAAAACGATATGTTTCTAACTTTAGGTGAGTACAGACTCTATCGGCACGATTAGTTTGGGCAAATATTTTGACAGATTGCAATTGCGAAACCACGAGTGAAAATTCCCAGGTTTGAGAAGAAAATATTTTTCCTGGACCAGCAAATGAATAACGTGCAATTTACTTCGGCCAAAAGGTGTGCATGAGACAATCCGGAAACGTACATGGAAGTGGCGAAATAGGCTTTTTCTTCAATCTTTTCATCCACCGTCATTGGTGTTATCTGAGAAAGGGGCATGTGATGGAACCAAACAGATTGTGGCGTCCATTAGACAAGGCGATTTAACCTACGCAAGAATACTGAGTCACGTATGCAAGGTTTAAATGCTTTCTGAGTGAGTAACGCCAGAAGTAAGTAATTTCATAACACCATCATATGCTACATAGCTGAGCTGGGTTCAGTGGACAAAATGTGCTCTGCACGAACCTGTATCAAACCAAATCAGTTTAATGATAACCTCTTTCCAACGTATAGTCCAGTCGGTAAATTCCAGAGGTACGCTTGAGGTGAAGTACTCAGTCGTTGAGGTTATCAAAGCCGCCTTTTAACATCGGAAATTCACGTTATCAGGCTCCAGAATAGTCACATGTGCACAATCCTATCGCGATAACATCAAGTTGTCTTACCAATAGGTACCATAAAGTAAACGGCGGACACCATAAAGCATATGAGACATGAAAATGTGCAAACCCAGAAAGGATACGGATGATCTAGTCCTCGCAGATCATGACACAAAAAGCACTACACGTCTTGATAGTTACTAGTCATAAAAACCTGAAGACACATAAGAGAGAAAATTCAAACGGAATTGTGAGCAGAACCCAGGCCTCACTACAAAGGAACCGGAAAATTGCTGGTGGCTAACTTTAGCTTATCACAGCAGTGTCACAAACCGCCAGACAACAATCACCCGTTACTGATAAGTAGCACAGATCTTGGTTGACGAGTTGCATGTCACTTAGAGAGATACGTGTCGAATATGTGCATCACTGGCGAACTCTATCAAAAGCAAAGCTTGAGTGTAACGCTCATCCTCGGAAGCAGCTGGCTAGAAGTCTATATGAATGTAAAAGTTGCAACCAAATGTCAGCGCTCAATTTATAACGGCCGATTAAATGACGTTTATTTATAGAATGATCAGTGCACAGCTAACGATCTGGCTTGCGTGAATCAATCTGAATAAAATGCAGACTACCTCTCGATGATGAGCTTGTTTTCCAGCTTCGTGGAACACGCTCAGTCAGCAAGTCAGTAAGGTGCGGGGTTGGAATATAATTTACGAGGGTGATCAGTGAAAGCTAAGTGGGAGGGGGCAGTGACTACTTAAATCTTTCCAAAAATGTAATCGTATCCGAACGGCTGATGATGACTAGTTTGAACATTAAAGGATAGGCTCAGCAGAGGACAATGAACCATAGATGCCTATCACCATACTAAGTGAAGGGTCGTAAAGACAATCTTTCAATGCGTTTTCAGTCAACAAACAGAGATACCCGACTATTGAAATAGTGAAGTGTTCAGGTTCAATTTGAACAAATCAGCAGCCTCTAAACTGTATTAGTTCGGTAATCTACAAATGTCGTTTTGAAATGTGATACGAAAAGTACATACTTAGCCAAATGACAAAACGAATGTTTTGTTCTCTGAGGTCATTCGATAAGCCCAAACAAAATAGATCATTCAGGACTAGTCGACATTGAATTTTTACGTTTGGCAATAGATAAGACTTATCAGGTGAAGTTCCAACTACGAAAACCCGATATCCACGCTTCAGATGGGGTGTGCTTCATAAGTATAGCAAACTAGAGAGTTTGTCCGAAAGGTTCTACAAGACAATCAACTGTCCGCAGTTAGTGGGCAAGATGACCGAAGTTTCCAGGGATACACTGCAAAACTAAGTATGCTACCAAACGTAAAGGACTGTCTAAAATCAACGGTCTATGCACACTTTACGTAGCTTGATATGCCTTCCTGATAGACATAAGGGTTAAAGTAGACTGGAAAACTGAAAGTGTAACCTGGCTAGCAAGCGCATGTGAAAATGCCACAAACTCAAACCAAAACTATTCGTAACCCATATGGGTGTCTCTAAATAACATAAGAGCTCACAATAAAGTGACCGAAAACAAAGGTGATGTCGCGACCAAACTGTCAAGAACCAGAATACTAAACTCACTCCAAGTCGAACGACGAACCTAGTATCCCTCTTGCATTTCAACTCTTTCGGCCACACAAGAGACAAATTTGGATGAAGGTTTTCTGGTAGCGGTGATATGGTCAATGATGCTTTGCGAGTTTTCGTCTTTGGATCCATCAAGTTCGGACAGAGCGGTGGATTCAACGTCCACAATACCTGCTTGAGATGCTGAATTGGATAACAGGCCATACGTAAGTAATACGGTCAAGAAATGGTCTTAGTAATCTGTGTTTATTCTAATATGAACGTAGTTTTATCTTCAACTACTCAGAGCTGTGGCAAACTTGATCAAGTGAATTTATTAAGTCCCTCGCAGTAGTTAACCTGATATGCCAGAAAGCGTCAGCAAAACGCACAGGATAAAAAAGCAGGATGTGCGATAGTCCAAGTGAAGGAATTGTTTCGGGTGATAGTAAAATACCTGACCTACCCTGACACCATGACTAGTGGTCAGGCTTGCGCACTGCATCGATGCAGTGGACTTCCACTTTGAAGGAAGGCACTTCAATCAAAACAAACTCCGTAAAGGACTGTTCGAAAACAACACCACAGATACGATAGAAGTGGACCTCTGCTGATTCAGTCAGACCTGTGAACCAATGTCAACTGATCTACCCTGACTCCAAACATGACAAACACAGTTGTGGACTGAAACGTAAGCCCACGAAGTCTGTGCGAGGATTGTGAGCCTCACTTCACCGAACGAGCCAGAGATGGGAAAGGCATTATTATCAGGGAATAGTTGTATGCTCTTATTTCTGATTCGTGATTGCACCGGTCGCCGGTAAGATGCTAGTGAGGTAACATATGAAACTGATGACTCACGAACTCACGGTATGTTATGACGACTTGACCGGCAGGCTGAGCACTTTGAGGTACAGTGCAA
>QNGE01000605.1:215754-252873 GCA_008508345.1 Paragonimus westermani
CTCCGTAAAGGACTGTTCGAAAACAACACCACAGATACGATAGAAGTGGACCTCTGCTGATTCAGTCAGACCTGTGAACCAATGTCAACTGATCTACCCTGACTCCAAACATGACAAACACAGTTGTGGACTGAAACGTAAGCCCACGAAGTCTGTGCGAGGATTGTGAGCCTCACTTCACCGAACGAGCCAGAGATGGGAAAGGCATTATTATCAGGGAATAGTTGTATGCTCTTATTTCTGATTCGTGATTGCACCGGTCGCCGGTAAGATGCTAGTGAGGTAACATATGAAACTGATGACTCACGAACTCACGGTATGTTATGACGACTTGACCGGCAGGCTGAGCACTTTGAGGTACAGTGCAACTGGTGGATGATGAAAATTATGTAATTAATAAGAACGGTCTTGATGATCCTCCCTCAGAAACTGGAGTGGCTTCGGAGTATCGGGTCCAGTCTTTCCTTCTCCATGTTTTCTCAGAAATGAAAGCGAGAAATTGTCGTCTGAATTGACCACACTGTTCTGCTTCATATGGAAGACTGAGGCGGTGTTTTGTGATCGCTGCTTACCGGCAAGAATGCCACTTGCAGAAAGGTAATAAAATACGTGATAAACACACAACTAGCACCCTTATCTCTGTCGCATCTGAGATATTCAGGTGTCTCACAATGCGTCAGATTCTGAAACACAAACTGAACAGAAGAATTTTGGCCCGGTAGTGGGTGCATCAACTAAAACTACACCTTGTTGCGTACAAGGGAGTATCGGCACTATACTTTTAAGTCAACAGTGATGGTAATTTTTTAACGAAGAAACTTCTGGATCAGTTGCCCGACATGTTCACCGGGGGCTACCTCTACCTTGGAGGAGTTCCATTGAAACGAAACCATAACATTACCGCTCTAATTGCAGAGTGCGCATCCATAGGCAACTATCTCTAGCATTCTCCACGTCAAGTGAATTCGAAAAGAGTGTCCAGTCTCTCTTTTACTTTTCCACCCTGTGATAGACGATATTCTGGACCTTGTGGTGGAGCTCGTAGTGGACAAGTGAGTGTGCGCTCTACCCTCGTCCATCAACAGTTCAAAACGCCTTTCTTTAAGAGCAGTCAAGATGTAGTGTAAACGGACATCGAACTAAAAGTAAACAGTGAGGTTTCGAAACGAACCGTACATTTCTGGTGATGTGTGGACATATGATAAGCAGTTAACTCAAGCTTAATCCGGGATCAACGGCAACAACCAAGTGAAGAAAGAAAAGGAGCTCAAGGTGGGCTCCAACCCATTCTGCGGCGCTCAAAAGCGCACCAAGCGAAAGGTACTTAGAACCTCTGAGTGCGTTAGACAACACTGGAAAAGATGCAGGTTAAACGGCCTTGATGAATAGAAGAGTAGGTAAATCGTTAGAAGTACAAACATTCGCTGCAAGCAATTAGTTGAACAAGGTTGTTAGGTACCGTCTACTCCGTTGGGGAGTTCGCGACCATCCGTACCGTTGGTTGGAAACGCTTTCTGCCATGGCAGTGTGTCGTAGTCAATAGCGAGTCCGTAGGTGCATACCGTTTGGCTCTTGTTTATCATGAAGCTCTAACATTTTTCACTATCTTTCTTCTTTCCCCTCTCTCCTGTTTTCCTCTATAAGTTTATCACCGTGCTACTTAGTGGGCCGTTGTCGGGAGCAACGTCTTCCCGAACCACTGCACCTACGGGTGTAACCTAAGGTTGAAAATATGGATGATGGCATCAAAGCCAGAACTAATAGTTGAGTCGACAGGTATGAAGGTTATGAATGTTACGAATGTTTATAAACATATTCAAATACTCAGTTATGTCTAGTAAACGTTCGTGAAGTACTGAAAAAGGAAGGTGAAGATTGAATTTTAAGACTGGTAAATATCACATTGGATTTTTTTAAATACTGGGATAATCCCTCCAGGCCCCAACAAGAAGGACGCTCTAATGAAAAATATAACGCTATAAGATAGATTTCATCATATCCGAAGTGTGATGTGTAGACGATTGTGTGGTTCTGTAAACTTATATCAAACTGACGTCTATTTACTGTTACGTCTGTGTAGGGTCTTCCTTCTACTACGGTACAGTCAATTAAGTCTCCTTACATGTAAGGTGACCCTAATTGTTGTACGAAGATATCGTAACTTAGATGAGAAAATCAGTTGATTTAAGTTTTCGACGAACACCTACTAAATTCGCCGGCTGCATACAATGTGTCAACGATGCAAGCAACCGACTTTGTCAGTTTGAGGTGGACGTCATGACACAAACTGCTTCTAACTCAAAAGCTTTCTGTTCATTTAGACTGTTTTTATGCCTTATATATTTTCGCAGCAATCTGCCTTTGGAAATGTACCGTCACACTCCTCCGATAAAGTACGAATGACCAGCATTCTCAGTAACGAGTTTATTTTATAACAAGCGAGATATATCGCAAGGCTTCCAGTTCTCCAAAAATCAACGACTATTAGTTATTACCGAGATAACAGTCATTCATGCTTGGGTTGCGCACAGTGACAACATCGGAACCATATATGGTCTAAAGATTTCCATCTGCCTTTTGGTGTGTCCCATAAACAATAAGGAGTATCACTAATAATTTAATAAATAATTGAGAGGGGTCGTATGAGGAAAAGCAAGTCACAAACACTTCACTTGCGTTAGTCAACGATGCATTTATCTGTGCGCTTCTGAATTACATAGGTAATGTACGTCCCATCCGATAATATTGTGGACAGAAACCTAATTGAGTAGTAGTTCAGAAATGCAGTCTTGCTAGAGAGGCGTTCCCACACGGTGGTGGCATTTGTACTCCATGATCTGCCGGTCTACGGGGCAATGAAGTTAATTTCAACGCTTGGACTCGGATGATGAACTTTTACTGCTAAAAGCGTATAAATAATTTTGTGCTCATTTACACAAGGTAAAGTGGAAGACAACTCTAATGGAAAAGTTTGAGCCTCCCGAACAGCCGTCAGCATACTTTCGAATTCATATAACTCCGAGTGAGCCAGTAGGTGACAAGAACGCGATGCACATGCTTCAACTCATCATGAGTTTCCAGTGACTCAATTTAGACGGACTCGAGGTAAAAAACGATGTGACCACCAGAAGTTCACCCGTAACACAGACCTTTACGTATGAGTCTGTTTCCTTGAAATATAGTAAAAACACCAGCACCCAGAACAGCGGATAATAATAATAATATATAGGCGAGTCTGGGCAGCTGTCAGCCGTATGCATGTCCTGAGTAAACACAGAGGCTAAAGAAATGTTTTCACCAGGCATTTTGGGCTTCAACTTCAAAAGACTTAGATGCAACAGGATGACACTTGTGACAGATTATAGTAGAAATTTCGTGATTAATAAAAAGGGACCAAGGCTAGTTATACCGATTTGAGCGTGACATCAATACTCATATGTTCCCTATTAGCCAAGTTTTAAAATAAACAAGGGACTTAAAGCAAATAAAATGGAAAATCAGACACTGTTCATGCAAATCGTTGAAGACCATGTTGGAAACCTCTTCAAGTCAGTTGAAATGAAGTCAAAATATTCTCTTATTAGAAACGTTATTTGGAACAAAATAAGACACTTGAATTTGATCGCGTAAAGTCATAAGCATGCGATTTTTGTCGAAATACTTACGGGATCACGGCGGGAACAGGCGATTAGACGGTAGTGAAGTAGACTGGCTTGAGCGCTGCCAAATACGGGATCTGTGTAAAATGCCACTTGATTCCAGTCGATACGATCAACACATGAACCTGCATATATACAAGTGTGATGAACACGTGAATATAGAGAGGACATGCTGAAAACAGCGTAGCAGATAAGGCTTGGTATGTAGTTATGCACGCTCATTTTACATCGGTGTCCGTTCATCAGCGACGACATGGCGCCAGTAGCAGAAAATAATGGTTGCCTACCTTATAAACATGGAATAAAAAAGAAAGTTTCTAATTCAGAGGCACACGAAGCGGGAAGTACAGTAATTCATTTGTACACCTCTACGATCAAACTCAGGCCAATAATGTTTCCATACATCCTGAACTGATAGGTACAACATTTTTTGGTAGGTACAGTTTTTGGCAGGAAAACAAAGAAGAGGAAACTGACGGGATAGTAGTTAATCAAAGCCGCAAGAGATTCATCACGTGTGTGGATAATGTGCATTTTACTGTAACAAAACACCCAACAACTAGCAAAGAGAATGAAGGGTAGCAACTGAGAGAAACGTGGGTACCTAAGTTCACAAACAAACCTTCTGTGGGAACTGTGTGGTAAACTAGCATACTATCGGGAGTGGGACTACGAGAAAGGTCAAAAAGCCCACAAAGACACAAAAACGATAAAAATTGTAGTCTTTTTGCTTTACTAAACAATTCGTGTGACTTGGTTTTATGGAGGAAGCTGACTTTCTGATCAGAAAACCACAACCATATCTTACCCAAAGAACAGTCTAATAAAGGCGTCAAAACCGGATGAATATGAGGTAAACCACAGGATGAAGAAGATCAAAGTTATACTCAAGAGATGTGTTTGAAGTTCCTGCTCGAAGCAGAAGGACACGGAATAGGTGAGCAACTTTGACAAGTTGCTCTTCTTGGCCAGAGGTTTGTCCCCTTCTCCAAACAATAGGATGAGCTACATTAAAACGTCAGAGTAGCAGTGACTGTATCTTGAGGCGACTGACCGCTCGGCTGGGAGCAAACCACTGATGTACCGCTGTCTCTGATGATTGATGATGATATCAAAAAATGCTACTTGCTCCGCATGGTAACTATGGTGTGTGAACTGAGTCGAAATTAGATCAAGAGCCAATGGATTCAAGTGATTATGAATGCAAAAGCCGTAAGTATATGAACCAATTATTTGCTGTCAGCTCCAGTAAAGGACTGTTTACGTCAGCCTGACACTACTGCTCTGCTATCTTCTGTCTGAAAACTGGAATCCCCATACTTTGTGGGCTCAGAGTTTACCTGAAGGAGGAACACTCCTCTGTTTTCGTGCGTTGTGTTGCTTTCTAGCTGCTTTCTTTTCTGTCGGTAAGCTCCGTCCGGTTTTGTAAAGACATATCAAAGGATTTCGGTAACCATTGTGGGCTTAGGAGGCTTGTTACTTCGTTCTGGCGGTTGTTACAATCCATCTAGCCGAAGTTGCTTGGCGCGAACACTCTAGACATTGAATTCCACGCCGGGTTCGTGAATCACCGTTTCACAGTGACGAAACATACGTACAGTGTTACATCTAGGTAATCTTTTGTATAGCGGGCAATGCATGCACTGCAGTATTTGGAAATTTACTGTGTTGCTTGTTGTATCAATCTTTCACGCGACGATTGGTGATCCACATCGGATCAGTCCTAGGCAATAATAATGTCGAAATTGTTCTGAATTTTCGAATCAACATCGCTTCTGCTGGAGAGAACTCTACAGGTGCTTACCGGTCCGATGATAGCAACTAAAAATAAAAATCCTGAATATCCTCCCCGTTGATTCATTACTCGGTGCTTTTATAAATGCTTGGCTGAAAATGCCAACAAAGAGCTCTAACTAAGGGTGTTAGGATACGCTGAATGGCGTCAGCGCTGTGAAATTCAGCGATTTAAACTGACTTGAATGAAAGTTCTTTGTCAAGGACGATGACCTCCGAAACACTATGCTGATTGGATGTGTTGTAATGAGGTAACGCAATAAATAAATTGGTTCATTTGTTTAGTGCCTCTGCAATAATGAGATACGATCGTTTATTTAGCAGTCGGGCAAAATCGGTGCACACAGGCTACAACCGAGTGGGCGGCTGAATCTACGGATGAAGCTCAGTTGGGGCCGCACCCTTAGGTGGCTGTGCACACATTGAACATATGCTTTTCGAATACTTCAGGTGCCTATCCACGTTGACTAGCAGCTGCGTACCGAGGCGTTCCTTGTGAAAACGCCTAAGAAATCGGCTCCGGAGTACTCGCGGAGTAACTGCAACATCTGTAACCAGGAGACAGGACACGGTTCTGGGCAGGGAGCTTCGCCGTTTGCTTAACGTAATCATGGAGGCATTTGGCTGGCTACATATCACAGTGGCGTTGCACATTCCGTAGAAGCGCTTCTTCTCCCTTTGATTGGCAGACCACTGACAAAATGACCAACGTATTGCTTATTACTCAGCGAATGTACACATCAATGGAGATGGGCAAAATCACAAAGTCCTATTCTCGGATGTCTGAATGGATCCGCCGCTTCACAGAGTTCCATGGGCTAACACTTGAATTTGGAATCATAACCAAGCGACAAGATTGCCCCGCATTGAGGGTGATTCACAGTATATGTGGAAATGTCCTTTTTAAATCTAAGAGCTGTGACCACCCGTTTGTGGTTGGTCAGGATTACAGAGTGGCGGGCCTGTGGTTCCTTGTGGGAATTTCTGGGAGCAATGTTTGTTGTTAAAGGCCCACTTTCCACTAATTACTAACATTAAGAGGATAGTTGTATACTTCACAGCAGTCATCGTATTACCCGGGAACCTACGCAAGATAACCGCTCGAATGCCATGAGTGGAAACTTTTAAAGCCACAGTAAAATCCCGTTTATTGTTATGCTGGGCAGGCAGAAGCCTGGGTAAGACCTTGATGGAGGAAGACCGACACTTAATGGACCGACTGCACTTGATGTCCTCAATCAAGAGTTGTTCAACAGGGATAAGAAGACTACGCGTGGCTAGTAGAAGGGCACCCAAGCGGAATGTCATTCTAAAGGGCGGTTTTATCATCACCACATCAGCTGGTACCGGCGCCCAATTCATTGTTTGATAGGTATCGGGCCAAGACACTGTTCGTGACCTTCAGTCACGAAGCCGAGACGGTCTATTGAGTGAAAAAAGTTGTAATTTTTGTTTGAAATGGTGCAGGCGGACCGGAACACCAACCAACTATCGAAACAGTCCAATAAGACTCTTATGTTAAAGTTGGCTTTCAGGTAGACAGCATCTACCAACACACCGTTAAACATGGTGTCCGTGACCGGTTAGAAGATTGCGGGTGCCGTTTTGACTCCGAAAGGTAGTCAGTTGTATCCATAACAGCTACGGTTGTGAGTTGTTCAGATTTATCTTCCACTTTCAACTGCAGATAAGCATTGATGAAATCCAATATGACAAAAAACCACCTACCACCGAGCTTAGCAGAGGTCATCGAACATCTAGAAATGACAGCGGTGGGTCATTAATGCGGTGTCCGTTCTCGTAGTCTGCACAAACGCATACATAGTCGTTAGACTTCATGATGACCACAAGCGGAGTAACACATTATGCAATGTTGACCATTTCTAGGATCTGGGGCTGTTGAATTCAACTTATTTTCTGTTCGGTCACACGAAAAGCAGCACTGTGTTGGAGCTGGGCTCACCCATGATCTCTGGGTTTTGTTCAATTTTGATTATTACAACAGTTCTGATGTATATAGCTTGAGATGACTGACAACTGTAACTGAATATAAGGCACTCTAATAGGTCATAAACAGTTTGAAACGCTTGAATTCACTACTCTTAACATCAGGTAATGTGACAAAATCTTCACATTTAGTGAAGAAGACAAGAGATTGGCATCCGAAAACGTGAGGTTTTCTTAGTTTTCTCGAAGGCGAAATTCTGAGGGTTGTCTGTTAAAACAAAATTCGAAGGGCAATGGTGCATGAATGGTCCTAAATTCCTGAAGGTAACCACACTTTCCACACATCATTCCATGTTTCTGGATCTACCAGAGAAATGGTCGCGTATTTTTTTACACAGTGAGTCGAGGTTTACAGTGTCATAGATAGCAAACGAAAATCTGAAGATGTTTGCAATAGTACCAACCAGTGACTGCGTTTGTATTTCGTCCATTGGTAATACCTTTTAAGAGAGAGGCTCCAACAGCCTGTCTTGAGGTTCCTGGGATAACCTTTTCTAGTAGTGTGGCAAGTTATATTTTCTCAGGAATTACTAATGTTCCCTACTATGCCATCAATTTGCTGGAGCGTCAATGCATGCATGCATAAGCTTCGATCCACCTGCTCCCTACGGTGGGAGGAACGCTAGCAAGACAACAGGCACACATCTACAAAGTGTGTTAGTGATTGATTAGTCCGCTGTATTAATCAGCAACACAAAAGCAATGGTTGAAGAACCCAGTCGCCCTAATGAGGCAAGAAACGTAGGAAGGTGAGAGAAGAGCTCCAACTAATAAAATAAAAGTTTATGGTTTGAGCAACGCGCTTGCTGCGTTGATGCATGCTGTATCTCTCGCTGGTTCGAATCCAGCCGAAGCCCTGACTTTTCACAGTTCGGTCTCATCTAAGATCATAAATAAATTGAGTCAAAGCACAGGTCTTGAACTGCAAATCATCAGCAACTGTCTCGATCGCCCTTAGGTAGTCGGAAGTGTTCGTGGTCCGCAAAGTACATCTGATTTACACATGACGTATAAGGATGAGAAAGACAATCTATGCGCTTACTTTCCAGTCACTCTAGATTGAAAGTAGAATCGTGGTGTGGCAAGAACAAAAAGCCAAAATGTAAACAGCTGAGAAATCAGTGCTTTTACCTCGGTTGGAAAGATTAATCGGCCGCAGTCCGACACTCGAATTACGGTAGTGATCACGTTGTCGGATTGATGTGGTGGATATGAGTCTGCTGCTGACTTTAAGGCAGTCGTCCGCACCCGATGGTGGTCCGTCCGGCTTAGTTGGTCGAGTCACTTCGGCGGCACTTTCCATTGTGGCAGAATGAACGGATTCATCGGCAATTACTTTTCCAGTTGGCCAGCTATTGTGACCCTGTAAGTGTTCGTCACAAAAATAGGGTTCCTCGTTGAGAGGAGAAATAATCGATTTTTGATTTTCCTTTTTTAATTGCAGACCTGAAAGAGACCAGAGTCCGGTGTTTGCGGGGAGGCAACAAGAAGGTATAGGAGTAGATCAAATCGATATTAGTGCCGTGGGATATCCAGTATGTAATAATCTTTGGCATAAGGCTAAGTTTTTTGGTTCAGTTGGCCAACTTTCCTAAAATAGATTTGCTTATGATACTAATCAGGAGCGTTCCAGCTTCACAAATTGGCTATAATTTCTATGCCACAACTTTCCCACGTAAACCTATTGGCCAAGGAAGCGTTCCAACGTAGCGAGCGCCCATCGTTTCAACCTCACAAATTCGGCAACTTTATCCGTGTTAATGATGTGTGTGGTGAGCTTGAGGGAATCCATTACGAGGAAAGCTTACTTGTGCCACGGTCCTAGTTACCACGGTGTGATCAGTCATCAGTATTCCGGTCCTGAAAGATTTAGATTGGTGAGTTATAATTGTGGTCCAAACATCTAAGAGGGTAAAAATGGGGGGTGTACGGTGCTTATGAAAGAGCACGCCCGCCAGTCATATCAACCAAATTCTCCAAACCAAGCAAGAAATTACTGAATCTACTCTAACTTACTACCTCAATATGAGTCGAATTTGTGGTCAGAATCGTCAAGTCAAATTGCGGCGTAATGACCTGACAAACCTAATCAGTAACATCAACAGCAATACATCAGCAGTTTATACCCATGCTTAACTGCCATCCGACGGTGAACAGTGCTCTATGTTGGAAATAAAACGTTGGAAGGGATGGGACTTGATAAGAAAAATCCGCAATATCTAATTTCAAACATCAGACTGGCAACAAAGAACAGAGTTGAAGGCAGGAATAAGCACACAGTCGAGAGACGCCGGCTTCCTCCCGGCTTTCATTGCCCTGTGTAATTAACTACCCTAACACATGAACCATTTACTCAACTAACAATAAAATTCACACGTTGCCTGTTCAAAGAGGCGCTAATTTGACGGGTTGAAGAATATCGGGCGGTCCAAACGTGATTAAGCCATAACGTCAAAGAATGTATGGCTCGAAGGCTAGTTCGTTTATTCGGGTTGCATTCGATACTTAAGAGCCAACTTTTGAATAAAAATTTTAGGCAAAGATTTGTTGGGGTGTAAAATTAATTACCTCCACTGAATTGTTATATGTACATACAAAGGAACGTCTTTATCTGCCTACCTGCCGGAGTCGGATCATCCTGAAGTGCCACCAAATCTAAGCCTTGGTACGAACTCTCCATCTCGGTGGCAAGTTCTTCTTCAAACAAGTCATCATCCTCACCTTCATCAGAGCCAAACGAATCGTGCGGCTGTTTGGTTCTTCTACGTGCAAGTACTTGAATATGACTGGAGACCTGTTTACGTGTTCGCGTTTTACCGGTGCGTAATTTTATGTATCTGGCTATCAATTCGTTCCTTCCTGGAAATTCAACAACGAATAATAAATTAATTTGACACAGTAACTAGCAAAGGAGATGTCGAAACCTAACAGTTCAAATAATTTGATCATTTCAGTTGCTATCATTGGAATGACTTGTAGAAAATAGCTCCAGTTTGTCTGTTTGATGACAACACCCATGCTCAGAAAGGCGTTACATAGCAGTTATTTGCACGATTGTCATTGTGGTTGACCGTAATGTTTTAAGTTATTTAAAAACGCCTCTTCCAAGGCACACGTTGAAAAACTTCATTTCATGTGAAACACACCAAGCAACACCACGTCTGTTATGTTAGCCTTGATTGGTGTTCAATAAGACAGGGAATGATTTGACGTAATCGGTCTGATGATGAACAGATAAGCACAAATAAAACTAGTAGAGACCCGCACGCAGTAATCAGGTTATGCGAACTATGTACCTAATAGAATAACTAAAAGAAAAACCACAAATGGAACACAACCAGTCTTGACTCTGTCAATAACCTCCTCTACCATTCAGAGGCGGTATATTAGAACATCAACAACAACAATAATGGAATCCAATTTTGTTTAATCATTGAAGGTTAAAATATAAACTGTAAGCGGGCCACTTCAGAATGCTGATCATCCCATCTAGTTGCGTGGCCTGTAATACTGATGACGAAGTGTCCGTGAGTATAGAAAAACATGTGATGCATCTCCAACATTATGGCATTGCAAACAGTTGGTAGTTCATTAAAGGAAGAGTGCATACTAAATGTATACGCTCAGTTTTGTCTTATTGTTGAAAGGCACGGCCAACTCGTTTAGAGAATTTACATTGGTTGTCGGTATTCGCTTACCGTTGTCTCCGCCCGCTTATCTGCGTGAACAGCGCGACGGTCTGTCGGTGCTCATCGCGACTGAAGCATCGAGACGACAGTCGACGCTGTTCAGCTCATTCACTCTGTATACTGAAGGAACGTTTGCTACATTGTGTACCGTTCAATGCAGCTGGCAATGGTTGTAATACACCCTCAAGACAGCTAGACAACGGCATGTTCACGGGCTATAAAGACCTGGACTCCCCTGCTGAACAAGTCTAGTAGGTACCACGTATGAAGTCGAGAAGGCCGTGATCATCCGCATATCTGTCTGGGAGTGGTCTCAGGCATGACAACATGTCGGTTAGCTTTTATCTTCCGCACATTTGTGCTTATTCATCAACTTATCAATGCACGGCGGCTTAAACAAAAGCACCTACAGGAACGGTTGAAATCTGAAAATATATTTATGCATACAAGTGTGTCAAGTTCTTTGCGGGTTCGTCCATCACAACTGAGGGTTCCGATTTTTAAGCCTGACAAATTTAGCTAAAATTGGGTGACGCTTTGCTACCGATCGGTCCTAAGGAAATTGCGAAGTGTTTACACACAACTCTAACTGAGTTGTTCACACAGTGTGTCATACAACACAAAATAGCTGACTACCGAACTAACCTCCGCAGCACACTAATCTCCAAAAACGGAGCAGGAGAACTAAGTTCAATCTCACACATGCTCGCAAAATTGAGATTTTGGAAGCCGGTTCTTGTGCGAATGAAGTCAGTTCTATACTATCATCTGTTTAGCAAATCCCATATTGTCCTCGACTGAAAGAAAATCCGGTGATGTGCCCAAGTGCTTCTTAACTCAGTGGTGCGTTTGGTTGAGTCGACAGAGACGCTACTTCGATTTTCAACCGACGTACAGTACCCAAGTGACCACCTGTTACTCAGTTACCTCGCGAATCACAGCTTGTTACCCAATTCCGTGGTCCGGCCCAGTCGACCATTCACTACTGATTCTGGTGTTCTACAGAGTGCATTCCTCTCCGCCCCCCAGTTCTTATCAAAGCGTGGTATTTATGCTAACTCCCAAATACACATGTTTATTTGAATATATCAGCGATGTCGTTTTATGCATCAAAAGTCCAACTGCATTATCCTCATCCATCCCGCTGGACTCTGTACCCGAACCTCCAAACTGTCTACCTCTAACACATCCACTTGTGCTGATATATTGTTCTCAGCGATGAGGGGTAAGCAATGAGATACTTTCAGATTAGTTTCCATCCTTCCATATAACCAGTGAACCCACACCGCGTCTTCTTTTTATTGGGTACGTGGGGGTTAGTTTAAGTAATACGGCTCACGCTGTCGTTTCACTTAAGTTAGAAAGCTTTCTGATGATAGTGGGCTTATAAGGACTTCCCCAACTTCACCTGGTTCACTAATTCGACCAATCAATGAATGTGTGCTTTGCGACTGGATTTACTATTTTCCTGTTGTGTTCAGGCATTTGTTGTCCGTAGGTTTTACACTTTGACTAAACCCATGAAGCAGCTGACAATTAATACTGCAATTATTCCTCAATAAACCGCTGACTCCATTGAATATCACCTTATGCCATGCGGGGAGTTTGAACCTAAAATCCATCTTATACATTTGATACTCTTTAAGGCATACTAAGACATTAATAACGGGAAATTCCAACATTCAGGAGCCACTTTTTATGGACCGTTCGGTTGAAATTGCAACGTCTTCCTTTGCTAAGAAATCTTTTGAGGCAGTAATGAAAGCTTGAATATTCCAGTATGTCCAGGAATAAAGAGGCAGAGGGTGGGCCACACACCGGTTTGTTCTGACTGTATTCCTACCAACGAGGTTGACATTACAGGCATTGTAAAAACCAATACTCCATCGGGTCAGTGTGATCACGGGATAACTAGACAACATATTCTGCAAAATATGAGTCTAAAGGCCTATCACAAAGCAAAATACACAGGAATGAAGATACAGCTCAGCAAGGTTCACTGGCCTGGCTCCATCACCACACTCAGTATAGACCATCACCGGCATTTCATCGTTTAGGAGATCTCCAGTGCCATTAACAACTACGCTCCAGTAAACTGTGACCGACCTGGCAGAAAATCTAGGTGCCTAATGGGTGAAACCGAACTTTTGATTACATTAAAGCATTCAGTCCGGAAAGGGCACCAACTAGAACAAACTTAGCTTGCGTTTGTTGAACATATCACATGAAGCAGTCATACTACATACATACTTTGTGTAATAGTTTTTTACTGACACGGCTCGGCTGAAGAAGTAGAGAGCAACTGTAAGGTCTTCTACGGCGAATTCGTAGCATACATAGAGCAGAGTTGGCACTTTGCAACTTCAGACCACTAGTAGGCTTACCAACTCTCTGGATAACCAGTACACAAGTGTATACAACTGCAAAGCGTGGGCAAATTAAATCAATTAACCCAGCGCCAGGTAAGAATCATATAAGACACCCTACTAGCTAGGCCACCATTTCTAGACTTGGTGTTTTCTGTCGTCTTGAAAAGTTGCACCGCCGAATTGGCCGAAACGCTTGCAATGCCTGCTAACCGCTCCTTGTCAATGGACTGTTTATCGAAAGTCTGGAAACAATTCACAGGCCTACCTACCCTCAGGGGTAGATGCAGATGACCCGGCAAACCGCTCTATAGTCGAAGTAATGAGGAATTTACTAGGTGACTCTCTCCACGCCAAGGTTGAGAACCTCGAACTTGCCGCCAAGTAGCAGTACGCCTTTCGTAAGAGATACACATGTGTCACAATTGTGTTGATTACCTGTGACTTTTTGACGGAGGCTTCGGACGCAAGACAGGTCACAGATTTGGTTTACCCTGGCTTTTTCAAAGCTTTTAGCAGAGTTAATCACCCTATCTTGCTATGGTACATCCATAATTACGATCTCGATAGACGCTTACAGGCATGGTCTGAGGATTGTTTAAGTGGGCGTAGATTCAACGTCGAGGTGAACGGACAAGTGTCAGGGTGATTCCCTATCAACTGCAGCATTTCACAAGGATCCGTCCTAAGACCCCGTTATTCATTCTCTTGGTTTTTGAAGCACCCAACGCAGTCAACTGACCGGTGTTACTCAACACCGATGACACCAAAACTCAGGCGAGTTCTGCGGTGCCCGAAAGACGTGATAATCTTAAAGAACGATTTAAACTGTCTAAACCAGTGGCTGGTGGAGAAAAATTTACCATTCACTCTCAACAAATATAAGGTCATGCACATTCGCCATTAACACTGTCCTGGCTACCAATTCGAAGACAAAACCTATTCATATCAGTATGTGAGCAAGACCTGTGGACTATAGTGATGGACAGATCAAGTCTCTCTAAAAATTATGCAATTAAAGTTACAAGGACCCACATGACCCCCAATCCCTTGGGAAACAATTGTGGAATATTTCAGCCTGAAGTGTTCCCCGCTACGTTTGTTTCCATAATCTGTTCATACCTGTGAATTGATATATAAGCTTGTCGTTCTTACCTTAAAAAGATTTGGCTCCTGTTTCAAGTGTTTACAGTCTAGAAAAATCATTGGGCTCATAAAATCTCCCTACCCAGAAAGACTTGTAGAATAAGGTCAATTATCAATGAATTTCGATTTTATCGAGTTGAGTACGTATCAGGGAAGACTTAATTCTCACTACAAACTACTCCACGACTAGCGTCATCCACTGGCACACCTCATTAACTTAAGGATGGACGGTTAAGAAGTGACTCGATGAAATTGAGTGGCGGAATAAACATAATTGCTTCACAGTCAGAGTCTGTTCACAAAGTACCACAGTGCTCAACTTTGTTGTTGCGGTTGACTCAGCTGAGAATAGCACGAACGTACTCTTAATCGGCACATACGTGAGAGACAACCCGCAATACAGTTTTCTCAACCACCATCTTAATTCAGCTTCACAGGCCATCAAACGTGCATGTCTGAAGGATGGTCGTTTCAGTCTGTCCCAGCCTTCATTGCTGACACAACTGCACACCAACTGTCTCACTGAAGTTTCCTTTAATTATTTGTGTTCACATTCCCTTTACACCAGCAAACTGCCTGACAAATTTTCCACGACCAATACAGAGACAGGAGTTCACAAACAAAAGTCTCTCACCCTTCTGTGACAATCTACGAATCCGTGGTGGGGATCTAAATAAATCTTTACGAATCTAGTTACAGTCAAGTACGCTCGTATTTGCACTTTTTCAACGAAAATCTCCTCACCACACAAAGAGGACAGGAGAAACAGAAAAATGGTGGGGGATGATACATTTGAAAAACCTGTTACAGGCCTGGACGCCGCCCTACTAACTCCCGAAAACTGTTCTCACTTGTCATCGTACTCCTGACAGATAGTGACAACCAACTTGTCAGAGACTGAAAGATGCGGATGCATGTGGATTTGTAAGTGTGACGTTACTTTTACTGGCCGTCACAGTATGACGAACACAGAAACAAAACTATGGTGAAATTAAAATATAATCTGATATGAGAACATATAATGAGTAAGGCTAGTTATAAGATCATCCATACTGATTAATAACCAGTAGAATTAAAACAAACTGAGGAAGTCTGTTGACCATGTTTATTGACAGCCTTTCGTTTGTGACTTAAATATTTTTCAGATCAAGTGAACGATACATGATTACAGGTACGCAACGCAATCGGCACACGAATAATTATAGGTCAATCTGAAGAGAGAACCAGCAAAAATCGATTGGAACAAGCAGATCGGGGCACAAAATGGCTTTTGTCGACGTAAGTAACCAGCTAGCGTTACAGTCCGTTCTGGACAAGAAACGTAAATTGGGAGCCTCACTGATTCAGTTGACCCATCCTCAACGTTAACCTTCCGTAGATAACATCATCGGCATCAATGCCAGTAACGAAATGTTTGGTCTACTGTGGGCAGAAGGGAAGAGGCCAAGGGAACCCGGCCTCCCCAGTTTAGTGTCATCGTTTTCAGCGTCCAGCCGTAACCTTGGGTATTGCGATTCGAGCTACTGTCAGCCCTGACAATGAGTCACGAAGTAGCATATTGCTAAATAAGTGCAAATCTACAGAAAACATAAGCCTTTCAGAGCCTATAGTTCAAGTGGAGTCTCGATTACAGTTTGACAATGATTTGACTGATCTCACTAACCAGTCGCTCCCTGTTTATAAAAACATCGATTCCCCGGTGAAAGTTTATTACAAATTTGATGCGCGACTTCGTTCGCTAAACTGTACTTTTCAAGAAACTAGGAGAGAGGAGGACGAAGGAAAAGAAAGCAGGAAAGTATAGGAGCCTAAAGAAAAAAAAGCCATAATTTTGCAAATACAGGCCCGTTATTGACTGCATCATAATACCATGTCAAAGAGTTTCTAACACAACGGCGTGGATGGTCGCGAACTATCCAGCCGAGCAGACGGCACCTAACAACCTTGCGCAAAAGGGCGGACAGCTCTTGACCACGTCATCGCCTGGCCGCCTCGAGGTTTATTTTAAACATCAGCAATCACACTGTTGAATGTGCAGTGTGGCAGAAACCCAAACACTGTATGGAGTACGTAACCCGACCCGCGCAGATCTTGGGATTTTCATTAGTTCGGTTACTCCTTACGAATTTGAGCAGTTTCAAAGTATGTAACGAAGGACTGTCACGCTATTCACGCAATTAGCTCATTTGGCGTAGTCTGAGTGACGGGGTCAACGAGGTTCGAATACCGAGTGTTTAGGCATACCTTCCTCAAAAACAGGCCAGACGTTTAAACCAAAGAGTAAAACTGGGTTTACATACACCTTCAGTTGATAACAATTTCTTACCGTCATCCTGAAAAAATAAAAATAGGACCTAGAACTACTTTACGTTCGAGTAATTAGGGCTTTGATGTCACTTCGGGTCCCAGTAGAGGATAGCCAGGAATTTCATAACTACATAATCCCCATCATGCACCACTGGATGAGCTGGCTCATGCCATTTGCACTGTACCTCAAAGTGCTCAGCCTGCCGGTCAAGTCGTCATAACATACCGTGAGTTCGTGAGTCATCAGTTTCATATGTTACCTCACTAGCATCTTACCGGCGACCGGTGCAATCACGAATCAGAAATAAGAGCATACAACTATTCCCTGATAATAATGCCTTTCCCATCTCTGGCTCGTTCGGTGAAGTGAGGCTCACAATCCTCGCACAGACTTCGTGGGCTTACGTTTCAGTCCACAACTGTGTTTGTCATGTTTGGAGTCAGGGTAGATCAGTTGACATTGGTTCACAGGTCTGACTGAATCAGCAGAGGTCCACTTCTATCGTATCTGTGGTATTGTTTTCGAACAGTCCTTTACGGAGCTTGTTTTGATAGAAGTGTCTTCCTTCAAAGTGGGAGTTAGCTGCTCGATTAAAACCTTGATTACTACAGCTGTCTCCAGAAGGCATCACCCACAAGCCCAGTATGTCCAAATGCAAATACTTTACTGGACACTACAGCCACTTCTGAAATATGGTGTATAATCCACCTGACTGACAATGGACTTCCTCCTAGTTCAAGCTAATTTTGAGCCCATCTTCTATTCACCAAGGCGATATTCCACTATTGTCCAGTGCCACATGTTCAAGATGTGGATGTCTTTATTTCGCCCAGAGGGTCATGTAAAGAGGTAAATTATAGCCTCTGTGATATCTAGAACGACTGCTAGACAGCACTTTTGCGACCACGGTCCAGTTTAGAACTACAGGTAACTTAGCAGCATACAGTTACTCTCTTCTGATAATGTCGTTGCTTGCACCACCAATCAGACACTTCCATGCCATTTTAGATCTCACGTTTCCTGGGCGTGCTAGGAGTCCAGTTAACATGCTGTTCGTCATCCTCTCTTCGGTGTGGTTTTATGTTGCCAACCACGCAAGCCAAAACCCCGTCGCCACGGTGTGGATACCAGCAGTATGATGAAACCGTCGAAGTAACTATTTTGCTGCACTTCGATCTTCGGAATGCAAATAAAGCCCTTTCATAATTTCGCCGTGGTGTCCATCAACTTGTTCACACTACAACATACAGTCAGCTAGGACACTTGACGCCGTGACTACGTTGGTACACATGATCTCTGCCAGTACGAACCCCACGGATCATTTGAGAAGGCAGATGGTGCATCTCCACAATGACTTTCGAGAAGAGAAACACTTATCCCACCCCGTTTATCACAACAGTCGACGAGGTCAGCTGTGCAGTAGATCATGTGGTGTGTCCCTTTTTGTTATGCCACGTTCCGTGCTGCCGCCTAAGCTGACGATCCGAACCCGTTTGTGGAGAACGAACGACGCCTACGGGAGAAAGCCCGTTATGCAAAAGGTGTCTTTGGCAAAGATGGGTTGGGAGCTGGTCAACATAAGTCAGCCGACGTGGTAGCCAAGTGCAACAGGGCAGTGCTGCTTGGGACGCCATCTTCTTCTGGGGTTAGATTCGACAAACATTTTCACATAAGGACCAAGCGTAATGTTTGAACGTCCGCTTCAAGTGGCATGGTTACATAATTTTTCATCACAGAAAGTGAATAATGAATATTTTAAGAAACATCAACAATACCCCCATTTAAACTCTCAACAGCAGCTTTTTGTTCCACAATAACATACGCTACTGAAATTTGTGCACCAGTTTGTCTTGTGAACCGCTGCTGACAAAGCGCTATAACCGCCAGAGAAGATTAGTAGGTCTTCATTGCGCACTGTCTTTAAGGTTCTTAAAGACACAGTGGTGACATTCTCCCACACAAGCTCATTGACAGTTGGTTTGGGCCTTTACTGTCCAAGAAATACGGTTCGCCAGCTGACATGTCCTAGCTAGAGATGACGGGATCTTCTGGTAAGACAGTTCTGTGCAAGGAGAACCAACCGGCAGCTTTCGTACTGGTTATTCTTTGGTGTTTTTGTTTTGGGGTTACCACCCAACAAGGAGAAAACAGCTTGGACAAACATCCAAAGTGTAAAGGCTGTCAGGTAAGAACAAGCTAACTACGTCATAATTATGGAGAGCATCTTTCTAAAATCGATAACCATGGTGTCTAGATGTTAATAAGTGAGGGTTCACAGATCTCGAAATGTGAAATGAGTCGTGAATCTTAGGTATCGATGGCGTTGGGAGTCAGTGAAAACCTTTCTCACATGGTATAAT
This sequence comes from Paragonimus westermani, assembly GCA_008508345.1. Taxonomy (NCBI): domain Eukaryota; kingdom Metazoa; phylum Platyhelminthes; class Trematoda; order Plagiorchiida; family Troglotrematidae; genus Paragonimus; species Paragonimus westermani. Next base: position 235,084 of record QNGE01000605.1, read on the forward strand.
CTTGCAGGGTACTGTATGACATTCGAGGTTTTCCTCAGAATTGGACTGTACAAAATTGTTGGCAGTTGAACTAAGAAGATACGTTCCCTCTAATTGCATTTTCTATTTCACTCATCAGCCGGATGTCTGGTTTCGAAAATCTATCCACCTCATTTTACTGTACTGAACTCACTTGATATTAATCGTCTGCGGGGTGGATAGCTATTTTTATCCGGTCTACTCTTGTGACGATTCACCCTTGACTTAGCGGGCTCCGTTCGGAACCAGTCGGCTTTGTTGGACGGGACTACCGTCTTGAAGACTTGCGGTTTAATTTTTGTAATTATTTACGCATTTCTTCCGTTGTGCTGTAAAAATATTTGGGTCTGATCCTGTGTTCAGTTTGAAATGCGTCTTAGGTTACGCTTAACTCAATGATCAGCCGCGGATCGTCACACGAATGAGGCGCCAAGGTTTGAGACCCATCCAATGAACGGAGCGCGTAATAATTGGAGGTCCATGTATTCTCTTGGTATCATCTTTCTACAGGTCTGATCTTACTCCGATCGATGGAGCAAAGGTCCCATTAGTTATGACGAGAGGCCCGAGCATGAACGACACCTGGAACTACAAACGAAACAAGGAAAACTGGTTACGCCACAATGAACTGTTATCGATCTCCACAAAAAGTTTCTTGGGATTAGGGAAGTATAGCTCAAATCAGCGTTTACTGACTACTATGACTTCTGTCTTGACTGCTAAGCAGTGCTCCTGCAGTCACTAGGCTTACCGTGGTGGTCCGTCATTTTTCAAAGTGACGGCACTTATTAGAAGCTTGACGGGCCAGGCCAATTACCTATGGGCACCTAGGGTGGGCATATCGTATGAGGAAGTGGTAGAGTTCCAATGACATCTATATTCATTTACTTTCACAGCTGCTACAAACCAGACCAGAATACAATGTATCTCTGACCGGCACATACCATAAAATTTGTGGGAATAACCCAGAAGAAGAATGTACGAAAAAGAACAAAAATGAATGAGAAAAGGTCAGGCGAAAGAATTAGAAATGAAACGAATGCCTGCATCCCATTAACTGCAGAACTTTGCCATTTTGCTTAGTGTCTACAACCAGTGAGCTGAATGATCAGCAGGACCTCAGCCAGTCAGGCAACTCCTATCCGCGCCTCAACGGAACAGTCGGGACATTCATATTTCGTAACAAACGTAGTTGCTTGATCACCATGCGTTTTTGCCCAACTGTTCGTGATCCCATTGTATAACGTTGGATACGGTAGACGCTCAGCCGGCATGCGGAGTACGTGACCCAAGCATTACAAAGTGGGCAACGTGATTAACTGACCAACTGGTCATACATCCCAAGTGTTCGGGGATACTTGCTGGTAAACCTGACGCTCCTGACGAATAAACCGATCAGTCACACCAACCTTCTGCACACTTATCATCGGCAAAATTCCCCAATTTTCCTACGAATAATCGCCACAACTAGCGAGTTTACCATGAATAGAAACCATGCAACAATCTGCAAAAAAGAAGAAATTAAAAGCAATAGGTTGTGGGTCAGATGTATAGGAACAAAACACATTACTATGTTCAAGTATTCGATAAGGGCAAACTAAAGACATACTGAAGCAACACAAAAATGGAATCGTTACGGTCAGTAAGATAGGCTTGTCAGAGAATTAGTTGAATCTGAGAGGAAGAACGCAGAAGCATGAGCTTAATATGGATCGGTTGATCTAATAAACAGGTCACTCTACCGGGTAACTAAATGTAGTTACTGACTGTCCACAAGTTGTTACAACTGTTAATTTTTTTCCGTACCGCTAGTGCAAACAATGAATTTCATAACAGTAACATCTCAACGAAAGTGGACCATCATGTAAGATCGGATTGATACAGGTAGGGGTAGCAGGTGGTGGTTAATGGCAAGAACTTTGTTTTAGTCGATTTTGCTGCATCGTGTCAACTATGGATTGCAAAAATGAATAAAATCGAACAAAGTTTTCATTGATCTTCTGGGGAATTTTTACTTTTTTAGCCAACTTACAAAAGGGATGACCTTTGGGATCTTGACAAGAAAATCACTTATACAGCAGTGCTACCCAACTATTTCGTCAAAATGCGCTCTGAGACTGTTGTTTCAACATCGTATGTAACAGACCGAGGCTGTTTATTGACTTGTTCACTAATCTGGAGACTTGAATGAAATAAAATCATCACACAGAACTAAAGTCTAATGGTCGATTAAACCTGAGAAGCTTCAGTCTGCATACACCATTTTATTAAGATAGCTACGCACCAACGGCTAATTATCAAAACTCAAAGGAATGTTTGCCGGAAAATCAGAGACAAGCATCTTGAACAAAGAATGGGGCAGTCCATCTGACAATCGCGCCAAGTCGACCAACTATGACCACACAACGAATTCGATGTGAGCTGCTGCCCCTTCACGACCTGTGGAATATCACGTCCACGTTTGCCCAAACAGATGGTTAATAGGCGGTGATGGTGGTAAGTAAACAAGGACAATCCGCGTCTTTGTTTGACAGTGGGACAGCGATGCGGACAGGCAGAGAGGCGCTGTTCCCTACCATCTACTCTGCCCGCCATCCTGCCTCTCTCCCTCCGACTCCAGCTTTATCTTTGCTCGCAGCATCAAGGCGCGCTTCATTAACCTGGTGAAGTTACAGGTTAGAAGAAGCACTTTTTGCTTTGTGTGTGTATGTGTGGGACACGTTGAAAGCGGGAAAAATGGAACAACCAAACAAGGCAGTCAATTTGTGGTTTGCAACTCACAAAATCTACGAGACAAAATACGCAACCACACATTTTACTGTGAGTTGGTGGATACAAAGCGTCTATGCTCGACCAGGATAGGTTTATTTACTGTCACCCTAAAACAAATACAAAACAGTCGGCACAAAGAAGACGAGTAAGATAATACTGTATTCCAAGTATACTGTCGACTTCGTTGAGAAAATTCTAAGCGTTCGAGAACAATTCGTTTCGTTACTGAATGTAATCAGCCTACTGGCAATATTCGGCAGGTTGCTGCATGATGGTGTTTGTGGTTGTTTAACACTGAAAGATGTATCGGCTGAATATTACCGAGTTGGTTAAGTAAAGAGAAACGTACCTGGTAAAGATGATGTACGAATACATGAGCACGGAAACCAGTCAGTTTAAAATTAGATAACAGCGTGCTAAGGGATTTTCCAGAGTTTGCAAGTTTAGATTAAAGCCAGCTCTATCAATAAGTCTGGCTTCGGTATATGAATAATCCACTTTAAGGTACTTAATGTGTCACTTGAAAGATACGAACTTCTAAACCAACAAGAGTTATTGCTATATGCCAGTTATAGCAGTATATAATAGCCAAATCCCTATCTCCTTCAAGTATCTGAGGACATGTTAGCCCATATGTCGTTCAATCATTGCGCTAAAATTTTAGGCTAAGTTGTACAAGAAAAAAGCACGACAATCCAGTTCAGCTCAGCCAAAATTAGTATTCAAGCAACGTATCCAAAAACACCCCCAAATGGTACCTGTTGTCGCGTTCTTAAATAAAATATATTTAACTTTATGTCGTGAACAGGATCATCTTGACACAGGTTCTAACTTATCAGATCCTATAAACTTATAAGTAATGCAATTTCAGTGCTCAACGGTAGCGTTGGTGGAGTCCAACGTAAACTGTTGAGAAATCGTGCTTGGGCAGTCAATCCGCTGGATTATTTGGTGGATTCCATATGACACAGTGGATTGGGAGGGACAACTGAGTCCAAATGTGAAAACTTCTGAGCTTCCGGCATGGCTCTGTAGCTCAGTTGGTGGAGCGCTTGCCGCACTCGGACATGCTGTTTCTGTAGCTGATTCGAATCCAACCGAAGCCCAGATCTTCCGCAATTAGGTCACATCTAAATTATATCTTTGGGTCACCACCACCACCGCGAGCTTCGCATCACGCTTAAAATTATGCAACTAATCGCGATTTGGATTGCGTGGGTTCTTTATATATAAAGGAGCCGCGCACATGTGCACAATACAGCTGACAGTTGCGTTATGCCTGTCGACAAACCTGCATACGGAAACCACCTTCAGCAGATTGAAGACCATATTGGGATTTTAATTTACCGTCTTCAGCGCCGACACAAAACAGGTGTGAATGACATTATCACTTGTTTCCATATACAATTTGGCACATCTGTGCTGAAAACCCAGGGTGAAGTAATCGCGCCACAGCAAAATAATGAACCGAACACGGTCTGAACACACGTTGATCAGAAGCCATTCATTCAACAACATAAGCCACAAGTACACATACACAGTGAGCTTTGAGCTTTATCCATCAATCTAAAAGTTCAGACTACAGCTGACCCCGACGTTCGTCCACCAGAATGAAGGATGAATAAGTAACTATGAATGTACGATAAATAAACAGATCCGAAGATAAAATGGTGGGACTTCCTAAAGAAGAGTCAATAGTCTTACGAAGACAACAGCACTTTTGATTGTTCCAACTGACAATATCGGGATGTGTTTACTTACAAACGTAGATGGATAGGCAGTAGCTAAACCGACAAGCAAAACTTAAACCGTGTTCAGTAAGGTGGTCAAAACTAACATGCCCAGTGACTGTCTCATCATATAGACTCTTTATAACCAATGTCAGCAGGCTGCAACCGGGCAGAATTCAATTCGGTGGACAGTTTATGTTAGGGATTAAATGTGCATACATTCAAAAATTCACAACCGCCGCGAAAATGAGCACAAAGTGATGGGACCAAAATAACAGAGGAAACAATCCAAAACAAAAATTTGGGGGAGAGATAAAAATGGGTTGAGGTACGCCATTGATCGCGACGCACTGTCATTTTGAACAGTGTTTACAACCAGCGATTTCAGTGATCACGAAGACCTCAGTCGGATAACAGACCTTTAGCCACTCTACTCAGTGGAACAATCAGTACCTTGAAACTTTGTGACCACGTCCTCACTTGATCATCACGCGGTTTTGCCCAACTGTTGGTGGTCTCATTATATAACGCCCGATGCGGTACACGCCCAACTGGTATGCGGGATACGCGACCCAAGCGCCACAGAGTGGGCAACGTGATCGACAGACCAGTAGATCATGTATCCGAAATACGTAAATTTACTTCATTCTGCTACCAGGAAGATGCTACATTGATCACAAAAGTGAGGTTTTGATTCAGGAACAATGAGACGGGGACATTTACTACCAGAAATCAAGTATCTGTGTTCCTTCACAACTACTTCGGATCATGCTTCTTCACAATTTTTCGCAGCTGCTACCATTTGTTCCTTGTGTTCGTACGTTTTCTCGCCTGACCCAGGCTCAGCAAGCTGATAAGAAAACTTGTAAGTGTGTTTGAGATAACTATCCTGTCTAGAATGAGGTCAGTGGGGTAGTGGCCAACAAAATCACACAACAGTACAGGAGTTCTGCCCCCGATCCAAGCAAACAGGTGCAGTAGTGATAATCCCCAACGGCCAGCTAGCCAAAAAATTAAATATGAATGTGAAAGCTGCGATCAAGTGTGAGTGAAGTACGACTTGCAACAGTCAACTTCCATCGGAGATGAAAATGGGTTCCAAGTTTTACACTTTTCACAAGTACGAATGAATGCAGTCTGAAAATCACACGCAAATGATCATAGCTTCTGCACTCCCAAGGATTGTTCAACCAACTCCTTTCGGAAACAGGTACTAGACTCGAATTTCGCTCTTGTTAAAACTCCTCAGTAATGCACATCCTTGACAAGGACGCAAATTGGGTTCCGGTCACGTTTTCTTGAGGCAACCGTGTCGTACACTGCTCCACCAACCTTGAATTGGGTACCAATGAATTATTATATGCGGACGCTCGGCCACATTCGCCTGTGAGTAGTGCTCAGGCTTCGTGATCGCCTCCAGAAGAGGTCAATACCTGTTCTCTTGACTCCACTCGATGACTCCACGAATAAGAATAGAAACACTAGGAAAAGTGACAGCCTCACATCTGATCGTGTCTCTGTTGCAATCGTTGAACTATCGGCAAGACACAGTGAATGCGCATTTTAGATACCTTCATTAAATTTTACATTTGTTATCCAAACCAGGCATCCAACTCTCATGATTATGCTCGTAAAGTAGACTTGTTGACCACAACTTCTGTGATGCCTGAATGTTAAAATAAAGTGTTAAGCAAATAATGAGTTTGTTCCATCGGGCCTGGTAAAGACATACTATATGCTTGCCAACAGGACAGCTCAGTAAGACTGACGTTCTAAGCGACATACTTCCAGAAAATGTTTTACAGTAAAATGGATTCACCTTTGAAATTCTGTGGTTGAGGTGATCCTCGATCTTCATCTGCTTGCGTTTTTCAGATTACAATATGATTGAAATCAATCTGTAGGCTGTTTGGGGTCAGGAATGTTCAACTGGCCTGATTAGCCCTTTCATGTGGGTCGCAGATGAGAGTCAGCAAAAGAGTCACTGAGTTTCTTTACTGGGTAACAAAGTAATCCTAGTTCTACTTGCGAGCAGAAGATGTGGAATGTTCAGTCCAGATGAATAGACTGTAATATTGAATAGCACGTACTTCGATGCGGACCCTAAAAAAGCTTTCCACGATCGACCTGTTTCTCATTTGGACCCATAGGACAGAAATAACAGTTAACGGGGTCCATTCACAAACTCTAATGGCGGCGTTCTACTCACACTTCAACTACAAAGGAAATCGATCCATGATTGTGAGTGACCACTTATTTGTTAATCGTCTGAAGTATACACAATAGAAAAGATCCCACCATTTGTTCACTTTTTCAGTAGCAAAACCAAACAGTTGATTGCCGATTGAGAATTCAGCCGCAGACAATGAATCACTATTGAGGACAGTCAGAAAGCAGCAGCTAACCCATCAGTTGATTGGAAATGCCCAAATTAATTAAATCTAGAAGGGTTTATAGTCAGAGTGAGAGCTGATTTGTGACCATCGATTGACATTTAGGTTACTTACATTGGTTAGTTTAAGACCAAGACTGATAAATTATTGCACGTGATAGCTTCAGTGAATGAATGTCGGAAACACTGGTAATTCAGTTATATTTAATTTTAACATAGTGTAAAATATCGTGGTAGGTTACAAGAAGCTAAACGAAAGAATGTACCACTACAAGTGTTTCGTTTCAAAAAGTAATGCAGACCACGTGGGACCAGAACCACAAAATAACAATATCAGTCTACGTATAGGCACATAATTTTCAAATTCAACAGAGCTCTTACTTAATCTCGGCCTACGCATTCAGCGAAGCTTTTCAGCTAGTCATTTTAATTTGCACGCAGGTATGACCATATCAAGTGTTAAACTAACCACCTAAATGTCAGTGGCCCCTATTCACCGAAAAAAGCGAGTTATATTTAACAAATTTTACTGAAGGTTACTAGGGTCAGCGGAGGATAATGAAAGCAAAGTCTAAAAAGCTACAATATCATACGGTCTCCAGCAGTTCAGTGCATTATAGAAAAAAACGACGCTGTTCCAGCATGCACTACAATTTATAAGATGCTACAAAGAGAAAGGAAATTATTCTGAACAAACTGCCCTATAGGCGAGACATTCAACAGATAAGGGAACAGATGTAGCACCGTCTCAGTTTTTACCTTACACAACCATTTAAAAGCCAGTTTGTTCAACAGCTGGAGCATACCATGAGAGATGAACATTCATTCACGGAAACATGAACTAGTTAAGTCAGAATTGGGTGGTTCATACAGTCATTCATAATGTTCAGGAAGCAGACCGCGAGACAATTTACCTCTGGCCCCGTGCACCGTAAGAGTGACGGGAACAATCTAAAGAGAAAATTCACGAAGAGAACGAAAACGAGTGAAGCAAGGCTAAGTAGAAGAACCAGAATGTAGGTAAGTTCTTGATTGCGACACACTGTCATTTTGAACAGTGTTTACAACCAGCGATTTCAGTGATCACGAAGACCTCAGTCGGATAACAGACCTTTAGCCACTCTACTCAGTGGAACAATCAGTACCTTGAAACTTTGTGACCACGTCCTCACTTGATCATCACGCGGTTTTGCCCAACTGTTGGTGGTCTCATTATATAACGCCCGATGCGGTACACGCCCAACTGGTATGCGGGATACGCGACCCAAGCGCCACAGAGTGGGCAACGTGATCGACAGACCAGTAGATCATGTATCCGAAATACGTAAATTTACTTCATTCTGCTACCAGGAAGATGCTACATTGATCACAAAAGTGAGGTTTTGATTCAGGAACAATGAGACGGGGACATTTACTACCAGAAATCAAGTATCTGTAGCAAGTGTTTCATATGGCTTATTCCATTTTGTTTGCAGATATGTTGCACACTAGCTGGAATGAAGTTCATCACAGCGTCACACAACACTGTGCAAGTAGAAAAATATTCCTGTTATACACCGACTTCTGAAAGAACCCCCAGGTCAAGGCATTTAGTTTTTTAGCAGGGACTTCGGTCATTGGGACGTTCAGACGGTATTTCATCGGTTTTATATCGCTAATTCGTATGAAATCTTTTGTTGCGCAGTAAAGTAACTTATATCGTTGCCCCGTTTTTGATATCCTGTTTTTACAGCCTACCCGTCCCTTATGTAGTGTTTTATGCTCTCTGTTGGTGGTGATTTCTGTTGACGAAGGCTCCGTACTCTCCAGCCAGCCCCGGACATGCTGCAAACAGCCATATGAGTAGACAGTCGACCTACTGACGACTCATGAACTGAACTTCGGGATCTCACGCGGATTAAATATTGCCACCATCAGTCTTATCGTTAACAGTAGTACACCAGTAAGTGATAGCGGTATTAAATTGTCACACAAAGTAAGGAAAACATTCCTGATTCAAACACAAATAAAAGTATGTTAAGCAGACCGAACGAAAGGGAGGGGATCGCGGGTTTGGAAATAATATGGAAGGCTGTTGACTAATCTTGTGATATAGCAGCAGAGTAACTCTGAATTTTGTAAAAATTAAAAACAGCATAGAATCAACGAGGTGCACGCGTTTATTGATGAAAACAATAATGCAATCAACAACGTGCTGCTTCGTACAAATCCAACGCTATATTTCAATGGCAGTCGTTATATGGGCTGAATAGCCATAAAATCACGTTGTCGTTTGTTACAGATGACAAAAAAGCAGGCCAGCTACAAAACGGCTGATCGATTTCAGCCTATGAGCAAAAGGAGGTGCAACAGCTAGGGAAATTGAGACCATTTTTTGGACGTTCTACCTGATGGATGGGGAGCGCCTGTATTTTTTCAACGAACCACTCTCAATTGTCAATAGTTTCACACAATTATTTTGATAAAACACTTCCGTGCATTGCAAGTGAGTGGCAAATGTCAGGATCAAAAAATATCACTGTAATCAGTCCTCCTATACTTCAGGCTCCGGTTGTTGTCAAGTTCACTACGTTGCAACCACCCCTATTTACCAAACTGATAAAAGTTGGCTAGCGTATTTTTCAACAGGAAGATGGCTGTCGTGAGACAGGAGATTACTGTTGTTAAATTTTCCAGAGGATAGGAATACATTTTCAGAATGACTAACCGCTTTTCTGATAAGGCGATTGCCTTGCTGTTACTAGAAACTAACGGTAAGGATGTCAAAGTGAGAGAAATGCCAACAGTTTATTTTCAGCATTGTCAGAAAGGTTAAACCTATACTGGAACCGATGGTGTGGGAAGGGAATAGTTAGAGCGATAATGTTGTCTAAACAAACACTTCGGAAAGGTGTAAATAAATGAGTGTACAATGGTAGTTAACATAGGACATTATTCGTGCATGTGAAGCGTTAATAAAGCAAGAGAGAATGAACGAAAACTGATAGAAGCCCCTGTGAGTGATCACCAAAAGCAGTGTAGCAAGCAAGCTCGATTTCAAGTATTCATCATCAATCTAAGCGTGCAGAGTTTGTATGGAGCACCTTGGTCGAATTATATGATTAAACGTAAGTGACGGTTTTATCCGTGAGGCAAAACGCGTCACAGCTGTAGATGAACTCGACAGTTAAGTATAATTACATTGTCAAAACGACGTAACTAGAACTGTGTGAACTTCAGTTCTTCCAGCTTATCGAGTTAATGGAACTTACGCAAAATTCTTGAGGTGTAGGATTCTCGCCATAGCTGAAGCGCTCTGAATTATGCTGAATAGCAAGCCCCTGTGTGCCCAGAAACGCTTTGTTAGGACTTTACGATAGCTATAGCTCACCACCCATTGTATGACCTACCCGACTTCCCCAAACTTGGCTGCTCCAGAACAGTGAGACAATGAGGTCTAAGCATTCAGATCATTTTGGTTCTTACTTGACCTTTTAGTTACCGTTGCTCGTACAACCTAAGCTTAGTTCATACATCAATTATATATTTAGCCTTCTGATGACTAAATGAAGGTAAACGTTTCGCTACATTGTACTTCTGATGAATAATAATAGCTTTAAAAAGAATTGTAAACATTGCACGGAATGAAAGGTGTGTTCGGTGTGAATAACGCTGCGTTCGTGCCGGAGTCTCGCGAAGGAGGTGTACTCCACAGGATGCGTCCGTAAAAAACGAGCACTAAAGTATTATTATAGAAGGCACCCAAAGAAAGTATGCTTTTGTACAGTGTACTGGTTTTTTAATCAATGCCACACTTATGTTTACTGTGCCATACGGCGCCGCAGGAATAATGCTCATTTGCGTGCAGGCAATTGTTAATAGTACACACTTTTCGCTTGTGGTAACTTTTCCGCAGCTCGTTTTCTATACTTTTCACAGACTGTCGAGTTAGAAATTCCCTGAATGAAAGATACTGTGGAGTTCATTACATCTTCTTAAATACCATTCTCGACAGCAATATGTCAGTAGACGATAGTGGTGTTTAACCCGCATATAACCATAAAAACAATATGTTATGATTTAAAGATACATGGAAATGAGTGAGGCATGCTTCCTGAAGCCTCAGCATAAATGCAAGCACTCAGTATCAAGGTGACTACACCCTGAAACTAGACAAATGGAACATGGTATAAGCAAGAAAATGCCTCTGCAGTTTTTACTGCTCCACTTCATTCATTGCTACTACGCTGGAGAAAACTTAGTGAGACGACGAAAACGTCCACGTCGCAGAACATGGTTAGCCTTTATACCTGTAGTGTTTCCAGCAAGAGGCTCAGAGGTTTATGATGAGCAACGTGACCTATGGGTTTCAAATTACCCTTTTTGTGAAGCTATCAGTTTGCAGTGATTTGAGTTTGTTTATGTGCGCATGGTTATCCAAGATTCTCATCCATTTTTAGACAGGCCAACATTTGGGTGACAGAATTCCTCGTATTTTTGTAGAGCCATCTACTGCACCTTAGAGATTCCATAGCCCGCACGCCTATTCTTCCACTAGGACCTTGCTGCAAGCCCGTTTGTGTTTTTTGTTTCCGTGTTATTCATTTTCTATGTTGGCTGCCACACACTTGTGCACTGGGAATTTATTATTCAAAGACACTGGTAAGTAATCAGACCACCAAACTCTCCGAAAACGCAAGGTTTTATTGGTGACAGCAGTGACCTTGCACATTAATCTAATCAGCATGCGACACTAATCATTGATTCTTTTGATCACAGCCACAAATCCCCTCAAGATTTGCTTCTGAAAAGTGGTGTTGCAAATTCTCCAGTTGCTGCAGTAGGGTGGGAATGTAACGGCTCAGGGCGCCGTGCCTTGATTTGGTGAGCACGTTCAGGCGATTATTTGTGGAAAAAATGTCCTCTGTATAATTGCGAGTTACTATTTATACATATATACATAGAAATTAGTCTCTCAATGTCGAGGTTAAATTCAAATAAGATGTTTCTTTTATGAAGCAACTCGCCATCAAGATGCGTCACTGCCCTCTGACCCATGCTCGGGAGGACAATCGCAAACGTCTTCCCATCCATCAATTTATACAGGTTCTAGTAAATAGGAGTTGCTAACCGCGTTGGCCATTATGTATCACCCGGGACTATTCAATAAAACGTTCATAGAATCGCTTTAGAAAATGTGATCCTCATCAACCGCCCTGAACACAAACTACCAGTCCCTTGAGATGGTTCCTCAACCGGGTACTCCACTGTTAACTTCATTTCCACTCAACCTTTAGCCGCTGGTCCCCCCGCCAGCAGCTAAAACACAATCGCCCTGGGAGTACAGTCTACTACGTTATAAAGTTTGATCACCGTTTGTTTTGGAGCACATTTCACTGGCAGAGGTATTTCACAAAATAACAGTAACCCTAAATTTATATGCAAGATGCAAGTTTTTTCAAACAAAACAGTACCGACGGCTTTTCCAAGAAATCAAAGAAAGTTTAATTTATTCGTTTCTCCAGTAGAAGCTGTTAATTTTGCTCCCTAATTCGATTGAATTCACCAACTATTTGTGTGTGGAAACTCACCAGTATACATATTGCTTCCCGTGAAAATTTTCGTGACATCAGCATGACGTCTGTCGCATAAAGTCACAAATACAAACATTGACGTCACTCTCAAAGGTTCAGTAAACCGATCGCCACGAGCACCCAAATGGTTCCTCAACTTATTCAATGTTGTTAAAGAAACAAGTTTGGGTGAGTGTTTACCTGGAATTACAGATATTAGTTTCTCTCCACATGCAGCGTCTCAGAATTATTGCCCCAATGGAAGATTGACCGAATATCAGCTGGTGCGGCATGAATCAGACAGGGCCAATGACGGCCTACCTCAGTTTGCCTTGCCAGAATCAAACGGTCGGCATAACGCTAGTCTCCTGGGGAGGGAGCTGTGCAACAATCGGAAGGTTTTACTAACCTGTTTGCGGTGGAGTGTGTAAGATGGTTCTAAAACTTATAGTTGTGTAGTGTACCAAGATTTTGAAGGAAGTCTGTGTGGTGCGCGTTTTTTGGGGGTTTCTCTTATGTCANTCGCTTATATGTTCTGTTTTGATTATTATACTTTCTCCACTCCAAACGGCCTTCATTGGTACGTCTTGTTTCACGCGTGTCCACGATCGACGACTCAGTATGTCACGTACAAGCGCAAGTAACTTGAGAAATGCTGGGAATCGCTGCAACCCCCGCAGAGTGATTCAACGTGATTTGACAATACATCCCAAGATCTACATATATTGTTAGTAATCTCTTGAGTAGAATACCTCTTGAATAGTGAAATCGGTTTGATAAGTCGGAAATCACCATCATATCAGTCATAAACCTGAACAGATGATGCTGTGGTTCGGGCTGCTGCTCACCTCAACAGTAATGTGGAGTACCCTGAAAGAAGAAATATGACTGAAAGGGTTGTACAATGGTAGCAATAATGAAATAAAAGGAGCTTAGGCGAAAGAAATTGAAATGGTATGGGTGTGGGTACGATATGAACTGCAGCATACCGCCACCTCGGATAGCGCATCTAACCGGTGACTGGAGTGATCACGAAAACCCCAACCATGCAGGCGACGTCTACCGACTTTGTTCAGTGGTACAGCCAAGGTCTTCGTATTTCGTAACCATTTTGTTGCTTGACCACCGCGCAGCTTCACCCAACTGTTGGTGCTATCATTATGTAATGTCCGGTGCGGCAGATGATCACATGACCTACGGGGCACCTGACCCAACCACCGGAGGTTGTGTAGCGTCATTAGTTGACCAATCGATAGTGCATAGTGGGCGTTCCGGGACAGGCACCGGTAAACTGCCGTGTTGTGCGCGCGGTCAGTCCAGTTAACGTGAACCATTTGGCAGAGACACCTATGAACGAGCACAGCAATTCCGCCTGTATCTTCCTGATGAAAGGACCACGTTTCAGAACCACGGGGCAAAATAGAACGTACAGAAGCATTACGTGCCCCTCCTCACAGCGACAACCAAACGACTTGTTGACACCACCGATAATGCAGGTTAACAAAGGTAACTCGTGTCTTTGCTATCTTTGGTAATATTTCATCAGCAATATTAAAAGCCGATGAGCTAGTGCCACTTAGATATGTGAGGGTGTCCAGCCAAATACCTACAGTAAAGAAGGTAGGAATGAGGTTGTCGCAGTCTTGAAGCAGAAATGTGCAATTTGAGAGTGCGAAGGGCATCCAATAATAACCACCCTGGTTCATCCCCCGTCCAGCGCGGTCTGTATTTCTTCGGCAAAGAGGGTTGAGTAGGTCATTACCATCCACATACTCCAGATCGGTCAACCTAACACTAGGAAGAGCATCAGCATTAGCCTCATCGGACTCCACTAGCGCAGTTTCCGGAATGTCGTCCATGCCAGAATTAAAAGGAAATGTAGATTGGACATCCTTGATGAACACCATCAGAAGTGCTGAACGTCCGAGACATTTGTCTGTGAACTCTTATTCTGCTTTCAGAATGAGCATAGAGTTATCTCAACAGATTCACACAATCTCCTGTATTGTCCTTGTAAAGTCGGTAGTTCCAGGGGACGTTAGGGACAAACGAACCAAAAACAACCTTTAGGTCTGAAGAGACCACAACAACTGGCTGTCTGTAGAAATACCGATGCCCCAAAATCCGTCAAAAGGTAAAAGTGTCATCAACTCACCCTCGGGGGCATCGAAGTCCTGCATGTTCTACACGTATTCGACCTGCGCTGGATTTAGTCAGCCGACGTAAAATGAGGCCAGTGAGTACATTAGACGCAACAGACACTAGACTGGTGCTTCCATGGTTGTCTCCTAGAAGTTGGACCCACTTTTTAAAACGGACAGGTAGTACTAGCGAGGTACCCTTCAGTTTCCTAAATCGTCTAGAGGAGTTTCGTCAACTCTGATACCAACATCTCCCATTATCGTCCTTAAAAAGAGGGGGAGAGAGAATCTAGATCAGGAGCCTTGTTGTGCCTCAGGAGCTAAGCCACTTCCGCTTCTGACGGATGGACATCTAAAACGCAACAAGTGGCCACCCTCATCTCGTCGTCTAAGTCCTGTTGGGGCCGGGTGAACTGATCCTGAAAGTGTTCGTCCCACCCGTCAGATAAACGCGATTGGCTAATGATAACTGCACCATCTTTTTACTACTAGTCCCACTTGCACAGACTCGATGACCAGTAAAACTAGGAGTCAAGGACAATAACTTTCTGCTATGCACAGGTGAGAAAACCCTCCATCTCTTTCGACTGTTTGACCAAGTGCCATGCTAGCACCAATTAGGGATTCAGTTTAAGGATGAATTGGGGCTGGTTTTGAGAAAGTTTATGGAAAGATTCTTTGGATCAACAGTGTTTTGTTGCTTAGAACGTATCTATTCGCCTGTGAGCCAGTATACTCCGCAGTTAGAGAATACTTGAAGTACCTAACACAAAGGAATTACACCAAACTCAAGGAAGTTTTCGTTACACGTATAAACTAGTTTTCAGTCGGTTACACTTGTAAGGGTTCCGTTAGGGACTTTGTCCCAAATCCCTAACAAATCTCTGAGTGATCTCGGGATTAATCAGGGGATTGTTCAGAGAATTGTTAGGGATTTGGGACAAAGTCCCTAACGGAACCCTTACAAGTGTAACCGACTGAAAACTAGTTTATACGTGTAACGAAAACTTCCTTGAGTTTGGTGTAATTTCTTTGTGTTAGGTACTTCAAGTATTCTCTAACTGCGGAGTATACTGGCTCACAGGCGAATAGATACGTTCTAAGCAACAAACACACTGTTGATCCAAAGAATCTTTCCATAAACTTTCTCAAAACCAGCCCCAATTCATCCTTAAACTGAATCCCTAATTGGTGCTAGCATGGCACTTGGTCAAACAGTCGAAAGAGATGGAGGGTTTTCTCACCTGTGCATAGCAGAAAGTTATTGTCCTTGACTCCTAGTTTTACTGGTCATCGAGTCTGTGCAAGTGGGACTAGTAGTAAAAAGATGGTGCAGTTATCATTAGCCAATCGCGTTTATCTGACGGGTGGGACGAACACTTTCAGGATCAGTTCACCCGGCCCCAACAGGACTTAGACGACGAGATGAGGGTGGCCACTTGTTGCGTTTTAGATGTCCATCCGTCAGAAGCGGAAGTGGCTTAGCTCCTGAGGCACAACAAGGCTCCTGATCTAGATTCTCTCTCCCCCTCTTTTTAAGGACGATAATGGGAGATGTTGGTATCAGAGTTGACGAAACTCCTCTAGACGATTTAGGAAACTGAAGGGTACCTCGCTAGTACTACCTGTCCGTTTTAAAAAGTGGGTCCAACTTCTAGGAGACAACCATGGAAGCACCAGTCTAGTGTCTGTTGCGTCTAATGTACTCACTGGCCTCATTTTACGTCGGCTGACTAAATCCAGCGCAGGTCGAATACGTGTAGAACATGCAGGACTTCGATGCCCCCGAGGGTGAGTTGATGACACTTTTACCTTTTGACGGATTTTGGGGCATCGGTATTTCTACAGACAGCCAGTTGTTGTGGTCTCTTCAGACCTAAAGGTTGTTTTTGGTTCGTTTGTCCCTAACGTCCCCTGGAACTACCGACTTTACAAGGACAATACAGGAGATTGTGTGAATCTGTTGAGATAACTCTATGCTCATTCTGAAAGCAGAATAAGAGTTCACAGACAAATGTCTCGGACGTTCAGCACTTCTGATGGTGTTCATCAAGGATGTCCAATCTACATTTCCTTTTAATTCTGGCATGGACGACATTCCGGAAACTGCGCTAGTGGAGTCCGATGAGGCTAATGCTGATGCTCTTCCTAGTGTTAGGTTGACCGATCTGGAGTATGTGGATGGTAATGACCTACTCAACCCTCTTTGCCGAAGAAATACAGACCGCGCTGGACGGGGGATGAACCAGGGTGGTTATTATTGGATGCCCTTCGCACTCTCAAATTGCACATTTCTGCTTCAAGACTGCGACAACCTCATTCCTACCTTCTTTACTGTAGGTATTTGGCTGGACACCCTCACATATCTAAGTGGCACTAGCTCATCGGCTTTTAATATTGCTGATGAAATATTACCAAAGATAGCAAAGACACGAGTTACCTTTGTTAACCTGCATTATCGGTGGTGTCAACAAGTCGTTTGGTTGTCGCTGTGAGGAGGGGCACGTAATGCTTCTGTACGTTCTATTTTGCCCCGTGGTTCTGAAACGTGGTCCTTTCATCAGGAAGATACAGGCGGAATTGCTGTGCTCGTTCATAGGTGTCTCTGCCAAATGGTTCACGTTAACTGGACTGACCGCGCGCACAACACGGCAGTTTACCGGTGCCTGTCCCGGAACGCCCACTATGCACTATCGATTGGTCAACTAATGACGCTACACAACCTCCGGTGGTTGGGTCAGGTGCCCCGTAGGTCATGTGATCATCTGCCGCACCGGACATTACATAATGATAGCACCAACAGTTGGGTGAAGCTGCGCGGTGGTCAAGCAACAAAATGGTTACGAAATACGAAGACCTTGGCTGTTCCACTGAACAAAGTCGGTAGACGTCGCCTGCATGGTTGGGGTTTTCGTGATCACTCCAGTCACCGGTTAGATGCGCTATCCGAGGTGGCGGTATGCTGCAGTTCATATCGTACCCACACCCATACCATTTCAATTTCTTTCGCCTAAGCTCCTTTTATTTCATTATTGCTACCATTGTACAACCCTTTCAGTCATATTTCTTCTTTCAGGGTACTCCACATTACTGTTGAGGTGAGCAGCAGCCCGAACCACAGCATCATCTGTTCAGGTTTATGACTGATATGATGGTGATTTCCGACTTATCAAACCGATTTCACT
>QNGE01000606.1:14675-70535 GCA_008508345.1 Paragonimus westermani
CAACTTAAAAACTGATCATATACTGTCGTTGTAGAATACACCTGTCACGACCAGAGTTGTCGTAGTTGCCTTACATACCTCGCTGTTAACAAGCACTGTGGGTGAGCCACATACTCCGATGCCTTATTCCATCGAATTTCAAACTTGACTGCCAATTAGGCAGTAAAATCGATAATGATTCAATATAAATTCTTCGTGTGCCGTCACAGAGACTTTCTTCAAGCGACGCTGACAACGTATCAGTTGAAAGGCAAACACTGAGATCTGAAACCTGTCTCGTTTACACTCTAATGAACAATGGTAGTTGCGTTTCACACGGACATAGATTCCGCATCACCCACAAAGTACACTCCCTCTTATTTCTATGACAATTATTTCCAAAATTCAAATCAAATCCATCCAGATAATAGATTGGCAGTTACATTAGGCATCTGGTTTTAAATCGTGGAATCATCGTTACTGCTAGGTGGCGACAATCCATGTCCAATGTTATCGTTGTGTACGTTGACTAGATTAACAGTTGTTTCCCGATGGAGGGAATTAAGACAGTGTTTCAATTAAAAGAAGGTCTTGCTGTGTTGTTACTTTGTCGAAATGCGGATTCAATATTTTGCTCCATAATCTATATGGTGTTCTCATTAAACGAAGCTGTGACAAATATTGTTCAGGGGATGGCAAAAAACAACTCAATTCCATTTGTTTAAAATTTAATCTGGGTCCATCCAGTGTCGAAGGCGCTGAACACAAACGCAAATCAGTAACAACTTGATGGACTTAGATGAACAAATCATAGTGAGGAAAGTTGTGCTCCCCCGTTAGATTAACTGCTTACTGTCCGAATCCGAAGTACGTTCTTTCATAGGCTACCTACCGAGTACTACGGATATCCACAAACTTTTTTAGTGCTTCCATCGTTAACATCGACAAAATTATATCAAAGGTTAGCATCAAAAGATGAAACCACAATGAAAGAGAATGGTAAGACCGGATTTCATAATTGAAAGGGGAGAAATGACAATTAAAACGTTAGGGCTGAGGTGCAAGTGGATGTACGTCGGCCTGTGTAAAACAAATTCCACGCAGTTCCCATTACCATTTTTCGTTAACTGTACTCATTTCTTGGGCAACCTAGTCAAACAACAGCAACATTCACACCACTAAACCCAACTAGCCACCATTTTCATTGCGTCTCTAGTCCAAGAGTGGGCCCCGGTAAGGGAGGCGAATTAGACGAGTCTTGGTTAACCTATAGGTAACTATCTTCATTTCTAGGTGCTTGACTCATAGTTTGTCCATTTCGAAATGTCCACCAGCCGTTGCGAAATCGTTAAAGGGTGTTCAATGTAGTAGACGTTGATTGACGTCCTGAATACAGGACCAGGCCACCAGAGCAGATGTATCCTCAAGGACTGTGTGAATGAACCCACTAACCACGCACTGTCAAATCTCACCCTGTAATCCTATCGTTGCGTACAACTGAGTGCAGGCATCGGCGGCTAAACAGCTGAAGACGGTTTAGGTCCCCTAACCTGAGCGGTTGTTTTGCGGCTGTACAGCAGCATTATCCACATATATACACATATATATGTACATGTACTGATCTTGTGAACAACTCAAGTAAAAATGTGAGTGCACATTAACATTGTAAACCTGACACATACACTAGATGGCCGGACGGACATTTTTGCGACGCCATAGATGTTAAAGGCTTGCAAACCTACTAAGTAATTTTGCACCCTGCAAAATACTTCACCAACATCCGTTCACTGTTTAGATAATGACCCAGAGAGAAGAAGCAGTCAACAGTAGCAAGCAGTTTGTTCAGATTCAGCCTGAAGTATTCGGCTTTCCAGCCAAATAGGAGTTGGTGATGAGACCTGTTTATGGGACATTGATAACCAAAGTTCAGCTTAAAAAAGTGACAATCTGTTACCTTAAAAACTACCAGATGAACTGATATCGAGCAAAGGAACCCTCAGAAGTGACAAATGGAAACAATTGACTTCCAGACGATAAGTCCTCGACAACTGTTACATTAAAATGACAAGGGAATATGTCTGGGAATTCTAGACTGCATGACAAATTCGGTGGCGAGCAAATCCAGAGCAGCAATTACAGCGAAATATGTATGATAGAACTAACCGCAAGCAGGTCGCGATTTTCGATCCGACGTCGGGGTTGATCCTAGGGACGCTCTCCGTTCTGAACGAGGTCGTTCATGACTAACGGGTTTACACACGGGTTTGTTCTCGGTATTGGCAAGGCCTTTCCCACTCCGGCTCAGTCTTACAAAAGTAGCAAGAATTTACAGTGCTATTAATTAACTTGAATAGTCATGAATGGCTGAAACTAACGGACAAGGTATGGAATTGATTATTAACAGTGGACTATGGTCCACTGTTTTGTAAAACGGCTTAAACTGACTCATCGTTACACAGAGGCGGATATTGAAAATACAGCATTTGTCTTAGCTCCAGACATTAGTTGCAACGATAGAGAACAATGCTACATTTGGGCAGGAACAATTTACATCAACCAATCTGGGCCATAAATCGCGATTTCTCAATAGGCACAGGAGACATACACACGCAAGTGTATACGCACATGTGCACCCATCACACTCATTGAACTCTCGTCCATTGTTTGTGATCGGATTACTATATCAGTACCTCGCGTGACCATTGGTCACTTAAGCGAGTGGAGGTGTCCATGCTGGACTACGACTGTATACAAGCCCGAAAACAGGTGAAACGTCAACCCAGAATAAGAGAACAAAGTTAAGAAAAATCTGAAGCCGAAGACAACAGATGAAACGTGGAGCGAAGTGTACAATAATAGCAAGAGAAAAAGTTTATCAGTTATACGCTGTCCATTTTTTCTCCGGAAGAGTGTTTGAACAACTGCCAAAGACGGTCCTCAGTAATGCGTTATACAGTCTGTGGTTGAGAAAATCTGCTGCTATATTGCCTTTGCATGGCAGATTGACGGATATGGGTTTCTTATCCACTCGATCAACCAACGGACGTGCTGATCTTTCTGCCACGTTCTAGCAATAAACCTTTTAGAATAGCCATTTTGTCTTAGGGCATTAGAAATAAGAGCAAACTCTTGTACGACTGCGTCTTCCGAACGAACTTTCCTTGCACTACTTGTGAAACTGTGAACAAGAATCCTATTTTGTTTCAACGGCACAAAACTGTTCGAACTAGCATACTGCCCTGTTCATGTCGGTTTCCTGCAGACGAGTCGCCTCAGCGAACCGTCTGCTCGTCTGACTTGATTAACAATGAGTAACTGAAACAAGCTGTTCGTCTCTATTTATTGCTAAAAATATAGCAGAAAGATCACTACGTCCGCTGGTTGATTGGGTGGATACAAAACTTACGTTCGTCGAGCTACCATTTGAAGGCGATCTAACAACAGGTTTTCTCACAGACATTATAACGCACTACTGAGAACCTTCCCGGTCAGGACGCTGCGACCCTGGTTTACAAGTACGTGCACACCAACTTCTAACGCAAAAGACAAGATGCCTGTCCACGCCCAAAATATGGTCTACTCTTTCTCCTGTTGCTGTGCAGCGGACACACGGTGAGGCAGCTTGGTAAGCGCATGAGGGAGCATCATCCAGCATAGCTTAGAATCGTAGTAAGAAAATCAATAACTAACGCTATCGTAGAACACCTGACAGACACAGGTCACAAGGTGAATCCTAGTCAGTCTCTTCCTGTCGTCTACAAAGGGCCTAGACAGCAACCAAGGTCAATGCAACGTTGCAACCTATCGACAGCCGAAGCGATCGCCGTCCGGTTGTCATCCTGTGTTGTGTTGTCACAAAAAGTTCATACATGCCCTTGAAGTCCCTTGACCCACTATCCGCCCACCCACAAACGCACATTCCCTTCACTCTGGGTTAACATTGGCAGACTGTTCAGGCCACCCTATCGATGGATAGGAATGATTTGATGGATTTTATGTGACAGCATTTTTCTCACGCTCTAATCGATATCCACTATTTAACCTTTAGAAATATAGCGACCTGATGATGAATTTCTCGAAAACATGTTCGTCAACTTGTTTTATTACAATTTCATTCCATAAAGATTTGGACTTTCAGGCTCCACGAAACATTCACTCTTCGGTTTACTAGGAAAACGACCATCAGACTTGAACAACTGTGCTAACTGTATTCTGCAACAACATAAATTCGATATTACATTTCACCATCATTTACATTTTCAGCTTCCAACCATATCTGTGGTTACCTTAGCTCGGGACGCTATCGATCCGGACAACGGTCCATGAACAGGCGAAACAATATATGAGCAAAAATTGTATCCAGGAAGAGAGAGGGAGAGAGAGAGAGAGTAAACGAAGAACATGGCGTTTTCAACTAGCGGTGTGGACGGTCGTGAACTATCTAACCGGTTAGACGAGACCAAACAAACTTGCACAGTAGAACGATCAAGGCTTTCATAGTCAGTGACCATGTCATCGTCGACCTCCTTGCAGTATCTTCCAACCATCAACAGCCATGCTGGGCGATGCGCGGTACAGTAAGTGCTCCATAGGTATACTAAGTACGTGACCCAACCAATGAACATCGCATCTTCACTATTTCAGTCATCGATCGAGAACTTGTGCGCTTCCAAAATACGTGCTAATAGACTGCTGCGTTGCTCACACAGTCAGCCCATTTATTATGGGCTGATTGGTGGAGACGGCGTTGGAAAAGGGCTGTGCTCACATAAAAGTTTCATTTTTAAAACCGATTAAAGGAATGTTTTGACTTTTAATTCGCGTCATACATTACCGAGATTCAATTATGACAAGGTTTTCATTTGTCCTCCAATTTGCCCATTCCGCTTTCAGTGCGACAAATAAGGTGAGTATACCGGTGGTTAACAGTAGATTTTGCTCCGTATAAATTAAACCTCATTCACAATTAATCGTAGCTGTCGTACCCTGGCAGACTTTCCAATCAACTTCTTTCAGAAACAAACACTATGCTTGAGTTTCCTTCCTGTTAGAATATATTTCTCGCTCCGGCTTGGACTAGAACTGCAGTCACGATCCCATGAAGCAACCATGTTACCACGGCACTATCCAAAACACTACGCAAGACTGGGTTGATACATGTAAACGTTCAACCACATTTGCTTGCGAGTAATCCTCGGAGCGCACAATCACCTAGAAAGGAGACTCGAAAAGATGACCCAAAGACCTCAAAAATTGATGTTCACTTGTAGTTAATGGCGGTTGATAATAGTATCAAACGTGTGTAACTGTTGTTCATAACTGATAGGCATCCCTTGTCCTTAGTTCTACGGTTTTTTCATTCAAATCTTTACTGACTTGCCGGTACCAATTCCTGTACAACTGCTGTGCGCATGATTCTGCTGGTGTATACATGTTATCAGGGAAATCACCGATTTCCTGAAAAACATCTTGTTCGCTTTGTAGCAGACCTAAAGCACTGTCAGCTTAAGTAAATTTCAAAGCTGGCAGGGATATGCGATTCTCCGAACAATCTCAACCTATCGTCACTATTTTTGGCATCGCGCCTACACGATCGCTTTCCGACTGGAGCCTCGCCGTATTGTCTCTACGTTCGTCTGGTCCATTTTTCAACCTTGATTTCTCATTGGTCACAATTCCTATAAATATGAACGAGTTCGTGACCACGTTGTCCCCAAACTGAAGGACATAATAAAGAGCTGGTTGGGGGTCAGTCTTCTTTCTGATTTCACGCGTTAGCTTAGGTTGTTTGGGTTACCTGCGAAGTTCCCAGTTAATCGTTATCGCTATTCCATTATCTGTCCTATCGACAGCCGTTGTTCTATTATCCGATCCCGCTCACATAACCCATCATTACACAACACAAACCAAATGCTATACAGCATCAGCCAGGGCGCACGATAAACCGATTCTCCCCATCTGCCATTTACTGCAGGGTGGACAAGTGAAAAATATGCTACTACCAAACCCTCCCCTTTACCCTACCATGGAGACCCCGCAGCACGAATCCTAGAACAGATAACGCTCACTCAAGTATCAGTAACAAGAAGACCAGCCTGAAACACCCTGCGACACGGAAAACTTCCCAGTGAGGCATGGAGCGTGTGCACGCTGCTGCATCGATGCAGCACCAAAGGACGATCAGAACGTCGAACAGCACTGCAATTCGTAGATCGTGTGTACGCGGTAGACACTGCCAGTTTCTTTTGACTGGTCACCGCGGTTATCGTTATGGTTATAGAAATGCCTTTTCAAAAGTACGTTTTCGACAGAGTTCGTAACGTTTCTTACTAACTTAGTAGTCGTAAAATAGCGATACGCATGGGAATTAGGTGTACAGGAGTTGGGAAGATAAGTATCGAAACTTTGGTGGAAGGGCGTTTATTGCCGTGGCGTGTTTGTGGACTGGACACCTGCAAGTCTGATTAGCACTGAGCTGGCTCCAGATGTGAACCTACCATAGAACAAATCAAGTGTTATAGCTTCACAAAAGGAACGTGCGCATAAAGACGTAGCGCATCTTGGTCTTGGGTGAAAGACTGGTGCCAAACCGACCGAAACTGCAGAGGAGGCTGATAAAATTTGCCTTCGGTTAACTCATATCTATCGTGATTTGATTTCACAGAATTTTAGTGCCAACACAAAAATTCAGTACTGTAGACTTCTCTACTACAAGCAACGTGTCATAAAATAGTACGATAATGAGAACCGATGTAGTACATTTTCAACGTAATTTTACCCGTTCCTAATGGCGTACTACTTTTCTAGATCTGCTGAAGCATATCTCACAAACTGAAACACAACAAGAAATAGTGTTGCTTCGCATTTTGAAATGAGGTGACTCAATAGTGATGAGCATAACTGTTAACAAACATAAAACACCTAGGTGAGATGAATCAGTGAAGCTACCAACTAGAAATTGACGTACAGGAGGAAATAGGCGCTTACCGACTATCCGCATAATACTGGTGAAAAGCAACGAGGGATTTTTGGTGTCGCCTTCCCTTGACATGCGACAACCAGCTACCGATGGAGGACATTCCACCAATGTCACATACGGAACAAAAATGCATGCTGAAACCGCGAGTGAAAAAGGCGCAACTAATTTATAATGCGTTTGGTTTACCTACGACGGCCACTAATTTGTTGCAATTTTTCGTACCGTTCATGGTGCGTAAGGGAAATGTCGTGCTCATAACTTTCCTGAAATGAAAATATCAGAAAAACAATTTCATTCCGGAGACCTTTTCAGTTTGGAAGGTCACATCACAAACACCACACCAGTAAGGGTCGGCGTGCATCCTGATGACAAATCGATATACCAGCTGAGATTCAGTAACGTGCGGCCGAGGTTGAAATCCAGTTGAAACTGTACCCAAAAATGAAGTATGAAAATGAGTTGCATCATGGGGAATGAAGCTCAATAATCAGACCAACGGTTAAGTTATTTGCCAGAAAATAAAAACACAGTAGAGAGGTCCAAGAACGAACTAAAAAAGAAAATACTAATGGAGCAGTTAAATCCCAGATTATTCCACAAGAAGCAGTGGCTCCTTTCCATCAACGCAGACAGCAATATACATCATTACTGAGACCTGGCTGCTAAGCAACCACAGGAGCAAACCACAACCAGGAAGCAAAAAAAAAGATAGGAAAAACTCATATTTAGAATCAAACATTCGCATTCAAGCTGTCTAAAACCCGTAACTACCACCACCATCATTTTTTGCTTTGAGTCGTACCCCGCGGTACTACACCTGGGGCCTGGCAACCATCTTCAAAGCAGCACAGTAATGAGGATAAATGTATGAAGGAGCAAAAGAAGAAACCAACACTTGAAGATACAGGTTCCTCACAGCCAAGTCGGACAGTTTCCAGTTACATGTCATATTTTATTTCTATATCGTACTCTTCTCTTACCTATCCCACTGATTCCTCCATATATTACTATGCTAATCTACCCTTCTGCTCATTGCGTTCCAGATCACATGCCTCGTTTTCTGGTTGAGTAAAGCCTACCTATCCGGCATTGTCTCTTCACTCTCCCGATTACTCCTCCCAGATCTATTTGTTACAATTTAATCAGCCAAACATAATGGACCACCTGCCACGACTGGACCGATTTGATGCTGATCCTAACTCTATGGACAGTGGTGACGTCTGGGAACATTGGTTATACTTTTTCAAATTTTCTTGAATTGCTTCTCATACCCCTGCCAAGCTAAAAACACTTTTTGTCCACCGCCGTGTACAAATTCATTCCTCACCGATTATGATTCAGTTATCACCATTCTCCACTCTCTCTACATACAACAAAAGTGAAACTTTCGCACGCCACCCTTTAACAACTTGTAAACAAGCTCTCAATGAAACTCTTGTCCAGTTTATGCAAAAACTCCGGAATCTTGCTATGGACTGCAATTTCAAAACTGTCACAGCGGAGTAAAACCAGAAGGATGCTACCCACGATGCTTTTACACGTGGACTCTTATCCAACTCGATTCGCCAACGGTTGCTTGGACACAAAACCTCAGACTTGAAAACCGCTTACGATCAAGCAAAGGCTTCAGGCCTGGCTCAGCAACAATCGCATTCGTTCGCACAATCTCAGTCTCCGATTTACAATACGGCTGCCACCGACGCCTCACTAAATACTACCGAGAAATCTAAGGCACCGCGAGACTACACCAGCTGCAGCCCGAACTAACTGTTTATTCAGTGGGTATGACCAACACCCTCGCCACAAATGCCCAGCTGGAGATTCAGTCTGTAAATCCTGCGGCAAAAAGGGCCACTACCAAAAGGTTTGTTGCACTGCTACACATTCAAAGCACACAGCATCAGTTTATCCATTTCTTACCTCCTCTGTCATCTCTGGTGCAGCCCCAACTAGCCTTACCAGAACCATCATTGAAATGATGATCAATGGGATAACCTTACAAGCACTGGTTGACACTGGGAGCTCAGAAAGCTATGGTTCAGAAACAGTCGTACTCCGAAATCAATGGACCAAACTGCCATCAAGTATCCAAATTGTCATGGCTTCCACACGAATAACCAGTAGCACCAAAGGCCATTGTCTTGTTTCGTCATTTCACAAAGGTACAGCTTACAGGGATGTTAAATTGTCCATCCGTTTCACTTTGTGTGCTGATGAGTTATTAGGACATGACCTCCAATAGCGACACAAATCTGTAGAAATATCCATTTTCGTTATGTGGCATAGTCACAACTACTCTTCCAGCTCCCTCTCTCTTCACTCAGCTCGATCCTTCTTGTCACCCAATCCGTACTAAGTCGAGACAACACGGTCATCACGATGAGATTTTCATTCAGAACGCGATCGGAAAATTGTCGAGAGACGGCATCACTTAAACTTCGTGATCACCGTGGCGTGCACAGGTCTTGGCCACTACCAACGATCGCCACAAACGTCGCATGGTCGTCGATTATAGCCAAAATATTAATCGGTCCACTTACCTGCACGCCTACCACGCTCCTCGTCTCATTGACGTGGTAGAGAAAATTTCGCAGTTCACTGTTTTTAGTACGCTGGACCTCTAGAGCACTTATCACCAAATTCCCATTGACGAAAGCGAAATACAGTACACCGCATTTAAAGCATGCGATAGCTTACACCAATTCCAGCGCATACCTCTAGGAGTGACCAGTGGTGCTGCATGCTTCCAGCGAGCGATGTACGAGATGATCCATCGAGAAACGCTTAAGGGAAAGTTTGTCTACGTCGACAACATTACTGTGTACGGACAAGATGCGAATGATCACGAGACTAATCTCAATCGGTTTCTCCAAGTGGCTGATGGATACGGGCTGACAATAAATCGCAACAAATGTTTTTGCTACCAAATAAATTCGTCTGTTGAGTTACGAAATATTCGGAGGATCTGTGAGGCCAGATCCCGATCAGTACGAGGCGATAATCAAGCAGCGAGACCTGGCCGCTAAGGGTAGAAGACGTGAACCGTCTTCAATTATTTGCTCACGGATGTCTGCGTTCAATCGCTCGTATGGGGTGGCACCAGCGTGTAAGTAATGAAGAGGTTAGAAAGCGGGTGTTTGGTAGTGATTGCCAAACGAGTTCTTTTGTCCAGTCTCTACGTTTGCACAGGCTTAGGTGGTTAGGTTACGTATTAGGGATGCCAGCTAGTCGTCTTCCACACCGAGCACTGTTCGCTGACACTGCGACCGACTGGTGTAAGGTGCGAGGTGGTCAGATAACGACCTGGGGTAGGGAAATGAAGTCGTTCACGAAGGGGTTGGCCACTGTGGGTCGAGTTCGTCTTCTGGGCTGGGGCCCTCGTGACTCATAGAGTCGGTGGTTGGAGACTCTAGGTGAGATGACGGCTAATCGAGCTGCTCAGTGGCGTGACTGTTGTCGTTGTTTGGCCGAGTTGTCTGTGAGGTGAGTACATTTAATGACGCGGGGCAGTGAATGCCGTAAGGCAGCTGTCTTGCTGATGACGTCTTACTCTTACTTGCAGCTTGGTTGTTTGTTTGAAGGTGTAGGCCTCTTGATTTTGAATGTTTGAATATGGATGTAGTCATTTTCAGTGTTAGGTCTCTTCCCGTCCCCTTCTTTTCCTTTCTATATAGGGTTTGCTTTTTCTTCATGGTTGTGTGGCAGTTAAGCATTAGTGTGAACCACTGACGTATTGCTGTCTATAATGATGATGATAATAATAATCAAGCTGCCTGCACATGGAAACATGAAAGCGCAACAAAGAGTGGTTGGAATGTTCTCATACTATTCCCAATGGTTTTCCCACTTTCCAGATAAAAACCACCCGCTGATTATCAACAAGAGCCTCCCCTTACACAACGATGTACCTTCTGCCCACGAATCTCTTAAACCCGAACTGGTTCAAGCCTCACTCTTTTCTATCGCCAGAGATGCTTCCCCTTGTCGTTGAAACGGGCGCTTCAGATATAGTCATCTCCGATACACTAAATCAAAGTGGCCGCCCCGTGGCATTTTCCTCACGTACTCTCTCTGTAACCGAACGAAGCCACTCTGCTGTTGAAAAATAAGCCTACCCAATTACCGAAACTATTCGGAAATGGCGACATTACCTGACTGGAACACACTTCAAGCTGCGAACCGCTCAACCCTTTGTTACCTCTATGTATGATACGAAAGTTGCTAGCAAGATCAAAAATGACGAAATTCAACGTTGGTGGATTGAACTATCTGGGTTATCTTATGATGTTGTCTATCGCCCTGATTCAGATAATCCTACGGCCGATACTCTATCTCGAGCCTTTTGTACATCAACTCTTTCCACCGAAAATCTTAAAAAGCCCCACACAGAATTACCCATTTATCTCATTTCGTTCGAACAAAGAATTTGGCCCTCTGCTTAGACAATGTCAAATCTGTTCTTCAACGATGTTCTGTCTATTCCCAACTAAAACAGAAGTTCTACACTCCTTATAATCCTTTAATTAAGGTGACAGTCTTTTGAATGTCTTAGTATTGATTTTAAAGGACCGATTCCCTCTTCCACTCTATCACTGCATACCTACTGTGATTGACGAATTCTCCCGCTTCCAACCCGCTTTTCCCTACACAGATATGTTTGCATCCACTGTCATTACCCGATTTACTGACTTATTTTCCATGTTTAGAATGCCTTCATTCGATCACTTCGATAGGGGACCTACGTTTATGCCGCATGAGGTAAGACAATTCCTCCAAGGTCGGGGTGTGGTCACTAGCAGGACCACGAGTTACAACCCACAAGGCAACAGCCAAGTTGAAAGGTTCAATGGCACTATATAGAAGACTTCCTCTCCGCCTGCGTTCCAAAGCACTGACTGTTGACCAGTGGGAGTACGTGCTTCCGTACGCGTTGCACGCTATCAGGTCGTTGCTGTGTACTGCCATCAACGCTACTACTCACGAACGCATGTTTCTGCATAATCGGAAACCGTCCACAGGAACTGATCTGCCTCAATGGCACGTTATGCCCGGACCAGTATTACATCGGAAGGATGTCCGAGCATCTAAGTATGATTCCTTTAATAGAAAAAGTTGAACTGTCAGACAGTAACCCCAAATATGCACACATTCGATTTCCAGATGGCCGTGAGGAAGTTGCATCCCTTCGCCAACTGGCTCCCTTTAAAAACACACCTCAATCGCCATAACCCATTTTGTCAGACCCCACTTCAAAACCTTCTATTGTCGACTCATCCTACACCATGTCGGACATGACAGAAACTACTAGTACACCAGAAACAAGCGTTGAAGGTCTTATCTCCCAGCAGCAAAGGGTTAGACCTTATTCACTTCGAAATCGCGAGGCGTAACCTTGCTCCACAGTTTTGCTATTAACGTTCTCCTAAAATAACCCACTTCATACGTTGGACAGTTAACCCCTAATAATCCAAGTTGACGTTAGTTTTCTTCATGGAGAAGTGGGGAATGTCATATTTTATCCCCATATCGTATTCTCCTCTTTCCTACCCTACTGATCCCTTCATATTTTACTTTTCTAATCTACCCTTCCGTTCATTACGTCACGGATCACATGCCTCGTTTTCCGGTTGATTGAAGCTTCCCTATCAGGGGTTGTCTCCTCATAACTCTCTCGGTCACTCCTCACAGATCAGTCCGTTACAATACCTACCACGTAAGAAACCACAAGGAGTGACAAGCGTGCCAAAATATGAGGAAAAAGTAACATGTAAGGCGAGGGAGAGAACAAATAGGCGGGGAAAAGAAAAGGTTACAATGATGCAGGCATTGACTCGCAACACGGGTGCCATTCAACTCCGTTCATCGCCATATCAGACAGCGTCCTCAACCAAAGGGGTTGATTGCCCCTTGGACATCAGCCAGGAAGCCGCAAGCACTCTACTAAAGCAAGCTTCACAGTGAGTGCCTTCATAGCTCGAACCAAACCCATGTTGACCACCAGGATGCCGCTTCCAGCCCGAAACAAACATTTGCAAACAAGGTGCAATATGGCAGGTGGTGAGTTGGCATTCGTAAGATGTGATCACACCGGCGAAGCCTGTGAGACGAGGTCAATGTGTTCAAGGGTCGTCAGAGTTTACTCGTTTCGGACACGTCGGCAAACTCCATCAGTATGTTCCCACCACACGCCGCTAGTGCTTCGGAAACTCCGAAGGTTGAGAATGAACACTTTATGAGCATTCTCTTGGGGCATGGATCAGTACAGAGGGACTGCCCTTACGATGACATTGTACACTCGGCTTTTTACAGAAAGACTGAAGATAAAGGGCACGCTGAGAGTCCTGCCAACACCTTGCACTCAGTAGATGCAAAGACCATATCAAAATGGCGAACTGAAGCATCTAATCTGCATAAGATATTCTGGATTCCCTGTGGGCCCTCACACATTAGGGCGATGTCGTCTGCACATTCTTTGTTCCAAAGTCAAGTGCCTTGGAGAAAATCCACATCATCATATTTGCAGTTTGTCACAGTACACTCTACAATCTCGTCTACTGCAAAACTGAGTAGGAAGGGTAAGGCTGAACAACAACCTTGTCGCACCTCACCTCAGGTGTTGAAGGTCAGTGATACGCTGCCATAAGTCCTAATCCTGTCCAAAGTCTGACAGTAAACTGCTTTCAGAACGTTCACACACTTCTCAGGCACACCATTCCTCTATAGACAGTCACAGAGTACAACCCTGACAACCGATTCGAAGGTTGTTATGACGTCCAAGAAGACAACACCCGTTGACTTTCCATATGAATGGCGGAGTTGAAGCATCTGGCGAAGTGTGAAGATGTGACCAATGCAGCCACGGCTAGGGCGAAACCCAGCTTGCTCCTCATGGATATGTTCCTCGCGAATTTCGCTTAGTCTAAGTACGATAGGTGTGTTATAATATTTTGTTATTTGTTTCATCCTTGGGTTGGTAATCCATTTACGTTTTCCTCTTCAGTTGTCATACGTCAATTGTTAGACGAATAAAACCTATCACACGGGCCTCCTACTCTTCTCTTTCTGACTCAAGATTGATCGTTTGTATCGTCGAATCTGATTATTCATAACAATTTATTCGTCTAAACAACTACGTGATGGAACGGATCCTACGCCCTGAGAGGTTTGACGTCGACCCAAACGCAGTTAACGCTTCTAAAGAATGGAATCACTGGTTCTGCACTTTCACTGATTTCTTGTCATTTATTGACAGTTTTCATCCCAACAGGTTGACTACGTTGATCAATTACATTTCGTCCTCGGTCTATGAGTATATCTCCGAATGTGATAGTTATGATGATGCGGTCTCCATACTACGGTACCTATATGTGAGACCCAAGAATGAAGTATGCGCTTGTCATCTGTTAGCAACTTGTAGACAAGAAGGTGGACAGACGCTGGACCAATTTCCACAAAGATTGAGGTCGCTTGCGAAAGACTGTCACTTTAAAGCCACTACTGCCGAGCAGAATCGAGACGATGCAATTCGAGACGCTTTCATAAGTGGTCTACTGTCTAGCCAGATTCGACAGAGATTGTTGGAACAAAAAGTGTTGAATTTTCAGGCTGCTTTCGATCAGGCCAGATCGCTTGAATTGGCGGAAAAACAGTCTCAAATATACCAGTCCACTCCGACTAACACCTACGCGGCTGCAACCGAGGTCTCAGAGAACTCGCCCAACCCTACCAGAATGCCTGATGTGGCAGCCTCCAGCTCATCGACTGGCAAGTGTTTCTTCTGTGGGTATGACAAACACCCCCGTTCGAAGTGCCCTGCTAGAGATGCGTTATGTAATGGGTGTGGAAAAAAGGGGCACTTTCAAAAGGTCTGCCTGATGTCCCGGAACCGACAGCCCTGCTCTTCTATCACTCGACCGTCCATTTCGACTGCCACATCAGCGGCGGCTCCGGAGTGTCTTTCGAATGCTGTAGTTGATCTCGAAGTTAACGGAACTCGCTTACAAGCTTTGATAGATACTGGCAGTTCTGAAAGTTATGTAGCGTCTAGCGTAGTGTTGCAGAATGACTGGAAGGTTCACAAATCTCGTAGCAAGATAACAATGGCCTCTACCACTCTGTCGAGTGACACGCGAGGTCACGTCCTGACGTCGATCAAATACAAAGATGCTGTGTATGAGGGAGTGAAGCTGTCAGTTCTACCGCATTTATGTGCAGACGTTCTTCTTGGTCACGACTTTCTTAAACTTCATAAAAGTGTTGAAATTCCATTCGGTGGGCCAAAACCACCATTTTCACTCTGTTCATTGACCCCAGCTCACATCGAACCTCCTCGTCTTTTCCAAAACCTGATGCCAAACTTCAAACCCATTGCAACAAAATCCAGAAGGCACAGTCCAGCTGACGAAAAGTTTATACGCGATGAAATTCGCCGTTTGCTTGCTGAAGGAGTTATCGAGCCTTCCTCCTCCCCTTGGAGAGTTCAAGTCTTGGTAGTCGCTAACGACGGGCACAAGAGAAGAATGGTAGTTGACTACAGCCAAACAATTAACAAATATACCCTCTTGGATGCCTATCCTCTCCCAAAAATCGACGAAATGATTGAACGCATCGCCATGTACGACACCTATAGCACTCTGGATCTAAAGAGTGCTTATCATCAGATCCCTATTCGAGAAGAAGAAAAGCCCTTTACGGCTTTTGAGGCATGCGGACGCTTATATCAGTTTTGTCGGATTCCGTTTGGCGTGACGAATGGCGTCGCTTGCTTTCAACGGACTATTGACAATATAATAGCACGCGAACGGCTGAAAGACATCTTTGTTTACGTTGACAATATTACAATATGTGGAACCAACTCCGTTGAACATGACCTCAATCTTCGAAAGTTCCTAGACGTGGCCAGAAAATATGGATTGACTTTCAATGAATCGAAGAGCATCATCGCCGCCAAACAAATCAAACTTCTAGGGTATGAGGTATCCAAGAACAGTATTAAACCGGATCCTGATCGCCTGAAACCTCTGCGAGAATTAGCCCCTCCCCTTAACTTGAAATCCCAGCAACGAATAGTGGGATTATTCGCTTACTACTCACGGTGGATATCTCACTTCTCTGATAAAATTCACAAAGTTGTGCACAATACCACCTTCCCCCTACCCACTGAAGTCAGAGAAGCCTTCGAAGCTCTGAAAGACGAGTTATGCAAAGCTGCTATTTCTACTATTCAGTACGATACCCCTTTGGTTGTGGAGACAGACGCCTCTGATGTGGCCATCGCAGCCATTCTGAATCAAAATGGTCGACCGGTAGCCTTCTTCTCGCGTAGTCTGTCGTCCAGTGAGCGGCACAATTCCGCCGTAGAAAAAGAAGCGTATGCTGTCGTGGAATCCATACGTAAATGGAAACACTTTCTACTTCGCAACCATTTTAAACTTGTTACTGA
The DNA here is from genome assembly GCA_008508345.1 of Paragonimus westermani. Taxonomy (NCBI): domain Eukaryota; kingdom Metazoa; phylum Platyhelminthes; class Trematoda; order Plagiorchiida; family Troglotrematidae; genus Paragonimus; species Paragonimus westermani. Next base: position 31,076 of record QNGE01000606.1, read on the forward strand.
CCAACGTTCCGTCGCCTTCATCTACGGCAATCAGCACAGAGGGAAGGTTAAGAACGATAAAATTGAACGTTGGAAACTGGAACTGTCGCCATTCAAGTTCGATGTTGTCTATCGACCTGGTAAAGACAATCGAGCGGCAGATGCACTCTCGCGAAATTGTTGCGGGGCTCTAATGACAAATATCGACTTGAAAGGACTACATGAATCGCTTTGTCATCCCGGCGTTTCTCGTTTGATGCACTTCGTCCGCGCCAGAAACCTCCCCTTTTCTGTGGAAGAAGTTCGAGGCGTTGTTACCAAATGTTCAGTATGCTGTGAAATCAAACCTGTTTTTTTTCGAAAGCTCGAGGTGAGCTCATAAAAGCCACACAACCATTCGAAAGACTGTCGATTGATTTTAAGGGTCCCCTTCCATCAGTAACCCGCAATCGTTATTTATTAACAATTATTGATGAATATTCTCGATTTCCTTTTGCTTTTGCATGTTCTGATCAGACTAGTGAGACCGTCATTAAATGTTTTTGTCAGTTGTTCTCGTTGTTTGGTACTCCGGCCTACATTCATTCTGATCGTGGATCGTCGTTCATGTCGTCAAATGTTCAACAGTTTCTTCACGAAAGGGGAGTCGCGACAAGTAGAACAACACCATACAACCCCCAGGGTAACGGGCAAGTAGAGCGTTTGAATGAAACGCTTTGGAAAACTCTGTTGCTCGCCCTGAAATCTCGCAACTTGGCCATCAATCAATGGGAATTTGTTCTTCTTGATGCTTTACACTCCGTCAGATCACTCTTGTGTACCGCAACTAATGTCACACCACATGAAAGATTATTCCTCTATAACTGAAGGTCGACCTCTGAAACAACCCTCCCGATGTGGCTCACTAAACCTGGACCGATGTTGTTTCAGAAGAATGTCAGACAGTCTAATTATGACCCACTCGTCGAAGAAGTTGAATTACTTCAGTGCAATCCACAGTACGCGTATGTTCGCTTTCCTAATGGCATGAAAGGAACAGTTTCTGTTCACCAACTGGCCCCTAAAGAAGTCATGTCTGAGACCCTTTTGCAACGATTGTCGACACCCCCGATCGAAGAGACCTCATCTGTACCCACTGATTGTGTCCCTACTACAGAGCAGCATAACAGCATTCCATCAGCTGACATACACAACACTGAAGCATATGATTCCCCCAACAACGATCACTCACGTAATCTTGAAACGTTAATCAAACAACAACAACAGCGTGTTCATCCATATTGTCTGAGAAACAGAGACGCATAAAGCAATTACACATTGACGCTCGCTACCGAATATTGTTTCACCGATCAGTGTACACATGTTCAATTATTCCCCTGTAACCTACTATTTTTGTCTGCTCACATTTTGTTATTTGTTTCAGCCTTGAGTTGGTAATCGATTTACGTTTTCCTCTTCAGCTGTCATACGTCAATTGTTAGACGAATAAAGCCTATCATACGGGCCTCCTACTCTTCTCTTTCTGACTCAAGATTGATCGTTTGTGCCGTCGAGTCTGATTATTCATAACAAGGTGTAAGCAACTTCGATACAACGGGAGTCAGATTAATCTCATGGTGATTTGCAGACGAAGTGCTTGAGCACTTTTTGTAAGTGGGGATGTTGTTAGCCAAACCTTGGTCATTTGGAACAACTACACTGACCCACAGTTTCTGTAGCAAAGCTGTCAGCTTTTTAATTACGGCTAGACCTCGATGTGCAAAAATGGCAACAGGGGGTTCGTCTGAGTCAGGTGCATTGTGACGTTCCAGAAGCTTGATCTTGAGGGAAACTTCTGTTTCTGAGGGTGGAGGAACATCAACGAACCAATACGCATAGGCAGAGCCGAAGGTTTGATCAATGGCGCGGTGGGCCAGTTGAAGTGCTACTGAAAATGTTCAGCCAGTGCCCTAGGCGTTGTTGCAGGTTAAGGATAGGCTGATCGTCGCCATCGATTCTACCTGGTCCCCTGCTACTGCCAGTTGCTCGGATGAGATAGAAAAGCTCCCGAGAGGTTCCGATAGCAACAGCTTGTTCTATCTGGATTGCGGGTTGTGTTCAGTAGATCTTGCGATCCTCTCGTCGTTTTTAACCGGAGCTCCAGGCGAACAGCCTTGAAGGTCGTGCTGTACTCACGGCTGGACGGGATATTCCGGCGAGTGTCGAGAAGTTTCAGTGATCACGTAGAGATCTAATGGTTAGCAACGGTTACCTGAACAGACAGTAGTGTTGCGCAAGATAGCTCTGTACTTATGCACTGTTTGCCACATACTTGCCGAATGTATGACAGTGTCATTTAATGAGTGGAAACCTAGACTAGATGCAAGCGTATGTGTCCTTTGTAGTTTAAATAGGTCAAGTCGGGGTTGACTTTAAAGTGGTCTCCAATGAAAGCGCACAGCATACTTGGCATATAACAGTGTATGATCGGGATCCACCCGGGCGCTTCAAATTAACTTCCAGTGTTGGGAATGGCCAGGCCACCGATAGCTCACGGCCGTGTGGTTAGTTCGTGTCCACGATTGACTCGGCGATGTAAGTCACTAGGTGGCGCAGTGACGTTTCGAAAGTAGAAAACTAGTACTTGCCGAAAACAGACTGTTTTCAGCACAGAGTTGCAACAAACGTTCACTGTTGCTTGTTCGAAAAGTACCGTAAGAGGGCGGGCCACCTAAATCACACTTGTCAGTTTAGCTTAGCCTGGCTACTTGAACGTTCAGCTAGTCCAGCTGATAAAACAATGCCCGTACACCGGACAGTTTGTAGAAGGTTAGTGTGCTGGTGATAAAAATCATCTTTGACTGTGTCTGCACTACGGTCTACAGGAGGCACATGAGGTAACAACACAGACAGCGTTTGTGATGAGTGCCTCTCGATCGAGTCGGACAGCGAATAGGCAACTGTTGACGGGAATCCAGTCGAACAGCTTAGGCTAGCTTCAACGTCGGTTTGGCCAGTGGTTTGAGCCACAGGGTCTCCAGACAACCGCATACTGCTCGTGTATGAGGGAGATTGAAGATGTGGTGCTGAGCTATAATCCTGAAGTTGTATCCCAGCAAGACAACAAATATCGATNGATCCACCCGGGCGCTTCAAATTAACTTCCAGTGTTGGGAATGGCCAGGCCACCGATAGCTCACGGCCGTGTGGTTAGTTCGTGTCCACGATTGACTCGGCGATGTAAGTCACTAGGTGGCGCAGTGACGTTTCGAAAGTAGAAAACTAGTACTTGCCGAAAACAGACTGTTTTCAGCACAGAGTTGCAACAAACGTTCACTGTTGCTTGTTCGAAAAGTACCGTAAGAGGGCGGGCCACCTAAATCACACTTGTCAGTTTAGCTTAGCCTGGCTACTTGAACGTTCAGCTAGTCCAGCTGATAAAACAATGCCCGTACACCGGACAGTTTGTAGAAGGTTAGTGTGCTGGTGATAAAAATCATCTTTGACTGTGTCTGCACTACGGTCTACAGGAGGCACATGAGGTAACAACACAGACAGCGTTTGTGATGAGTGCCTCTCGATCGAGTCGGACAGCGAATAGGCAACTGTTGACGGGAATCCAGTCGAACAGCTTAGGCTAGCTTCAACGTCGGTTTGGCCAGTGGTTTGAGCCACAGGGTCTCCAGACAACCGCATACTGCTCGTGTATGAGGGAGATTGAAGATGTGGTGCTGAGCTATAATCCTGAAGTTGTATCCCAGCAAGACAACAAATATCGATGACGAGGGTCTCCAGGGTACACGCAAGAGCTGCCCGCTGACTTACGTGCATAAGTGTTCGAACGCTAGATCTGGCCAACTTAAATGGTGTTCGGGGGGTGAGTAAAGGCTTGTGTCCATCAGGGTGAGGCACGGAGTTCGAAGTCTATTGGGAGCCGGTGATAGTAGTGGTTTGGTTTATAAAACCCTTCGGATGGAGCCCATCCATCCAGAATGCCCAACGCACCTTGCAGGAGGTTGTAACAAAAGCAGTGCAACAGTCCGAGGATACACAAAACGGAGACGAATCCGAGGTAGTAGACCTGTTCAGTCAAGGAATTTAGGGCTGACGGAGCTGTTGAGACACACGCATCCTATTAACAGGTACCGACAACCAAACTGATTCATATGCCCTTCGAATGGGGTACAGCCATTCAAGGCACCCGGTGCACCTTACGTGCCCGTGGAAGCCGCCGATTACGGAGGGGACTGATACGTCTTCCTCGAGGTTTTCTCACGGTTGGCGGAGATTGAAGATGTCGGTGCGCCATAAGAACAGCACGCCAGATAAACGGCACGTTGTACGGGAGCCCACGTGCTCTTTCGGGTTAACTGAAGGCCTTTCGTAGAGGGGTAGCATACGCCACCTCATGGCACTGTCAAAAGGCTTGTGGCTAGCTACCAACAGTGAATCCATCACGCTCTGGTAATATTACCGCTCATTATCGGCGACTGCCAATTCACGATTTACCCCCACGTGGAAGACGGTTCGCCAATTCGCATCCCAGTGGCGCTGAGATAGCCCGCCCGTTCAACCGAGTACCAGGCAACGATGTGGATGGGCGCAAACTATCCAACCCAGCAGATGGCACCTACCAAACTTGCTAAGCTGGAGGGTCAGAGCTTTTCAAGCCCGTGACCAAGTCATTGTCTGACCGCTTTGCGATTTTCTCAAAATATTAGCAGCCAGAACAAACAAGGCGAAAAAATCCCCTAGCGTACGAGCTATGTGATCCAACTATCAAGGACCGATGGTTGTCGGCCGCAAACCTGCACATTTCACTAACACGCACGCGTTGTTCACAAAGATAACCCATTTGATACGGACCAACTGGTGCAGACAACAGTAGTCGAACACCTGGGGCCCAAATAAAACTTCCGCATGAAATGGGCCAGGTCTCAATTTCACGGGGGAAAACTGGGCGTGCATACGTATTGTAAACTCTACCTTTAAACGACAAATATACTTCGTTCCGAAGACGAAAATGACGAATGCATCACGTGCTCTCGCTACCCCAGTTGACGCCGGATCAGCAATATCACAAGCAGAACACGTGATCGACAGCCTCGAGTGGTCTGTCCGCAATAACAAAGACAAGATCAAAGCCAGCACACTCTTGTGAAGTGCATGTCACACAGTCCAGTGATGCCATTGAGTCAGTTCAGCATCGTCTGCATGTGAAGTAGTCATTCGCATACTCCATATCACACGGCTAACCACATTCGGGGTCTTTGAAACCTCCAAGTGCTCCTTTCAGAATACTAATCATCACATCTCAGAAAAACAAATAGAGATCAGACATCCCATCGAACGCCATTTGAAGTGCAAAACGCTCCATATAGATGCCAACAGATGGGCGTATTGTACACTGCTCTCAACATACAACGAATTCAATAAACTGATGTAGATCACTGAGACTCCTTTGCAATGAATACAGCCCCAGTGTGCCAAGTAATCGAGTCACAAGCAGATTTCGGATCAAAAATACTACGGTCACTGGCTGAGAAAAGGATTCCCGTCGCTAAGTGAAACTATGCTCAATACACTCGCGATCAGACCGGAAGCCAGTCTGATCTTTTACCTAGCTACGTCTGCAATTTGGACGCATTCGCATCATGATACTGGGGAGTGTCTTGAATATGATAGAAGGATGGCTAATACAACTGCGTTATTTTCAAGTTGACCATCACACACTTGATCGCAGCCTTCGCATTCAGATAGACTTTCCAGTCGGCCTCTTTCGAAAAGAAGCACTAGACTCGAGTTTCGCTTCCATTAGAGCTCATCAGTAGTGCATATCCTTGCCGCGATTTGAACTCCGGCTATTCCAATCATGAGGCAATCGTGTTGACCACTGCGCCATTGACCTCACATTAGGCGCGACCGAATTATCAAATCTGAGCACTGAACCACTCTCGCTTGTGAGCAAAGATCAACTGTGTTAGTCACACGATTTCTATGCCCCGTTTTAGGATGGGAATTACTTCGTAGGCACCAGTTATGAGGTACCTCTTTAGCCTCCTATATAGAACGAAAGATCGTGGTCACGCTAGACTACAATTTTTCATAACCATTTGTGAAGAGCTGGAAGAATGCCCGGAATGTAACAGTCTATCTGTTAATGCACATCATTTACTGACTGTTTTATTACGTTTTCGTTTTCTCTTTTCAGCCGCAATACTATTGTTGTTAGATTAATAAAGTCTAACTCGTGGGTAACAGATCTTCTCTATTCGACCTCGACTGATCGCTTGCGTGTCGGTTACATAACAAGTTATTGATCTGACAATTTGGAACTGAGTGCTTTCTGCGACCGGAACGTTTCGATGCTAATCCCAACAATCCAACATCTTTTAGACAAAAGACTCATTGGTACCGCATATTCACTAACTTTCTAACTGCTGTGGGAACTCTTGAACCCAGTAAACTCGATACTCTCATCCCGCGTCTGTTTAGGAATACAGTGTGGATCGTACAAATTTCGAAGACGTCATTTCAACACTTGAGAATACATGCGTGAAACCTTTAAACGAAGCTTTAGCTCGTTACCTTCTGGCAACGTGCAATCAAGAAAATGAACAGCGTTCCCAGTAGTTTCCCCAAAAGTTTGTCACTGGCCAAACACCGTCACTGTCGAATAAAATCAAAACGACGCTAATTGGGAAGAAGTAGTAGGCAGCACGACACGGTGACTATCCGAACGCATTCGGGAGCATCATCCGGTGTGGCTAACTCGGGGCTTGTCAAAATCTTGCTCGTCTTCTATCGCTGCACACCTCATGGAGTCCAACCACTCAATCGATCTCAATGACTCATTTCGTCCTATCTATCGCGCACCGGGTTAACAATCAAAACATGTCAAAGAGCGCTTACTGGCAGTCGCGGAAGCCATAGCCATCCGTTTACTCTCCCCCCACTATGTATTCAAAAACGTTTCGTAAAAACACTGAATCTTCCATGGCCTGGTGTTTACGTCCGGACCGAACAGATTACGTAATCATGACCACTATCTTAACAGTCATCAATAATTTGTACAATTGACCTGATCCTTCTGAAACTGATAATGAACCGTTCGATCTCTTACCGCACCTTTTCTCACACATGATTAGTTCATATAAGTGTGTTGTAATTAGCCTGATTATGAATCACCGAAAACAAGCTTGTTCGCTGCACGTTTCTCCTATTTGGGAAGTGTTCATCAGCGAAAAGCAGTCTAACAGTATACGTCAACGGCTCCTGGAGAACAGGTCACTTAACCTACGATCTGCTTAGAAACAGGTTCGGTCTCTCGAAATGGCCTATCAACAGTCCCATTCGTTTTAGATAGCTTCTCTTTCCTGCTCTGCATCAGCTTCAAACTCCGAAGGACCCTCCCACTCAGTCTTCCTCTAAATTGCGTGGGAAAAGGTATCGACGACTGCCAGCAGCAAATGTTACTCGCGTCGTCACGATCGACATCCACGTTCCAAATGTCCTAATAGAGACGCGGTATGCAACTGATGTGATTACCATATCAGTCGGCACTACCAACTAGGAACATTACCTCAGTTGTTAAGCCGCTGTTTTCTACTATGACTCATGGTGAATCCATCCTATCTCACGGACGCTGTTGCTGAACTATCGGTAAACGTACCTTTGTCAGCTTTAATAGGTACCGATAGTCCTGACAGCTACATATCAAGCTCTATTGTTAGGAGATCGGTGGAGAATTGAGAAGTCTTGTAGGACAATAACCGTGGCTTCAACCAGACTAACTAGCCTTACACATGGCCATTGTTGTGTTCATATATGTGTCACAAGAATTGTTACTATAACTGCGTAACCGACGCGCCGGCGTACTCTCCAACCATGACTCAAACTTCAAGAAAAAATTGAAGTTCCTCGTAATAACCAGAAACCATCATTCTTTTTATACAGTTTACTTGCAGCCCACATCGAACATCGCAGATGGTTTAGAAATTTAGTGTCCAACTGCAAACCAATAGCAAACAAGTCGTAACGCCAGTCGACATGCGACGAAAGGTTCATTCAATCAGAAATCGAGACACTTTTGAGAGATCATATTATTGAATTGTCACCTTCTGCTTGGCGTGCTCAAGTATTGATAGTTGCCAAACAACAGAAACGAGAACGAATGGTGATAGACCATAGTCAAGCGATTAATCGATACACTCAACTTGACGCCTAACCCTCACCAAAGATTAACGAGAAGGTCGAGAAAATCTCTCGGTATTCTATTTTTAGCGCCATGGATTTACAAAGGGCTCATCATCAAATACCTATTAAGGAAGAAGAGAAATCGTACACTGTCTTCGAGGCAAATAGAAACCTCTACCAGTTTCGCCGTAAACCGTCTAGAGTGACCAACAGTGTTGTGCTTCCAAAGATTAATAGACAAACTTGTGATAGGCGAAGGATTACACGCTACATTTCCTTATGCGGATAGTATCAGTGTGCGGTGCAAATCTTGGGGATCATAACAAAAATGTGACAAGACTCCGAAGTTGCTAATAAGTATGACTGTTGTCGGAGAGATAAGGTTATTGAAGTACGAATTTTCGCAACGATAAATCAAGCCAGATCAAGAGAGACTAAGACAGCTCCGTGATTTACTGTTACCACGAGGCGTCAAATCACAACGACGCTTACTATGTCCAGCGGTGCATGGCCACTCCTTCCTACTGGAGGGAAAATATCTACGCGACTGATGTCGGAATAAAGTGTGGAGGGTACCATCTCCAACTTGCAGCGGCACCCAGCCTGCAACCGCGTGGAAGCCCCACATGTTGGCACAATCCCAGTTCGTTGACAACCACCTGAAACAGTGACTCAGAAAGACGGTTCAAATCAGAAGTGCAAGCCTGTCTCCCGCCTGATGTTGAGTGTTGAAGTCTCCCAGTGTGATGTAGTAGTTGGTCGCCTTGAAAATCCTTAGGTAGTTTAGCAGTAGAGCTGGAAACGAACCATAAGAGCGATAAGACACCTAAGTGGAGCTGCTCGGTGTGATTTTTACCTCGTACCATCCTTCATAAGTATTGTTGGAGTCAGCCCTTACTAGCACCAGAGTAGTGAAAATATTAACAGATGAATATTTACTCCCCCCGCTTGTTGATCACTGACCCCAAAGCGGTCCGAGCGGGAGGTGTGGCCGGAAAGGGTGACCTCAGCATCCATCACTCCCTCTGAAAACCACGTCTCTGCAAGTCAGGACAGCGGGGTTATTACTCCGGCCCTAATCCACCTCATCCATCTTGTTTAGGAGGTTCCGAAAGTTTGAGTGGACCACTTTCGTTTGGCCTAAGCTTGCTTCACTGTCTCTGGAAGGTGTGGCGGGTGTCTGCGAGACCCCTACTACTAGTCCATGTTCGAAAGGAATATCAGAGGTTTCCCACGGACTCAATGCCTACTCCTGGATTAACAGGTCACATTCCCCTTTATCTCTAATCATTGTAACAGGCAAGCCGGACGTTCTGGCTTCGTGTACCTGATACACTCGTAAACCCATTTTGTGCGACGTGGAGACACCGGGGGACATAGTTCGTCAGAAGTACGGGGTTCCAACAATGGTCCTGTTAGAGGAGATAATAAACAAACGTGAGCCAAAGGCAAAGTAAGACATGCACACAAGTTACACAAACGAAAACCAAAATGGCGTCAGCAGCACGCTACTTTACATCATGCGGCTTCATTAGGACCGACTTCAGGAGATTACAGCCGCCTGAGGTCAGGAATCTCAATATGTGCACGTCTGCGCAACCTGGAGATTTCACTCGTCTGCCTGTGGTACGATGTGTAAAATGGTTCCAAAACTCATTTATATTTTCTACCTAAGCTATTAATAGATTCCGTATTATGTACGCCAATCGATTGTTTGTTCACATGACGTAACCCCGTGGCGCGAACCCGGACCACATACACTTCCGGTTAACCTGCTCGTCGACAGCCAGTCCCTAACTCCCTTAGCAAAAATGTATGTCGGTGCCGTTTACAGCGATACAAGAGGCCACTCGCACATTTTGTCCGATAGATATTCGGTCTCTATTCTTAACGGCCTTTTTCTTCTTCGTGTTTGGTGAACTTGTATCCAGGAGAAAAACGGCTTGGCGAGTATGCAACGAACGTGCCTTTGACCACCGCTGCAGGAGCATTCGAGTTTCCGAAGCAGTTCCCAGGAAAACTTCCAATGGCCCCCGTGAGGTATAAATATCATTATCATCGACCAAGGCGCAACGCTACCCGGACGGTAATTGCTGCGGCTAGATCTTCAATTGTCAACTGCTTAATTAACAAATCAGGGAAAGCACCCTAAGCTTTGCCCAAGAAAGCTGTAGTGACCCAGTCTGCCTGCTGTGCGATGTGTAAAATCCTTCCTAAAATCTTAGCTCACATTGTACATAGGACGTAAAGGGTCTTTGCCTGCTTGATGCAGGAGATCGTGCTTGTTCGTTTGCATGCTTGTCGGCGTATACACACCAAGCGCTCCATACACCTTTTCCGGCTTGATCGCGCACTCAACGGTCGGATCCTTAGCCTCCTTAGCTATTTCACGCATCGATGTCGTCTAGCGCTGATCGAGACCATTTGTAATTATCGCATAATACATTTTCGGTCTCCGCAATTATGTCTTTTCATTTCGCGTCTGCTATTTCTGCGTATACCTGAGGAAACGTTAATTTAGTGCACGTATGCACTAAAACTGGTGAGCCCGTACATCTTTTTTTCGCACGTACATTTTGTTTTTCTGACATAAGTTAACGCCACCTTTCCATTTATTTATTTTATTTAATCTCTGTTGCTGTCGAAAGTATGCAAGAACGCATTTTTAATTCGTCAGACGTTTTCGTTAGTGCTCTTTCAGTCCCGATCGCACCTTTTAGGGAGAACAGTTCTCGAAGCTGGTTTGCAAAGCTAGAAGCCACTTTTGCGTTGAGAAACATCACCACCATGTGGTTGCTGCTCTGTCGCCCCACGTCATAGACGAGGTGGACGACATCGTGGAGCTTCCAGACTCCGTTAAACCATATGAGCAGGTTAAGGAAGCCATTATCGAGCGCATTGGCCTTCCGGACCGTCAACGCATTGCCCAGCTGTTGAGTTTCACCGATTTGGGAGACCAGAAGCCTTCACAGCTTCTACGCCATACGCAACGCCTCGCAAGCTCGACTCAGCTCGAAGAGTCCTTGTTGAAGGAGCTATGGATCCAACGACTCCCTAGGAATATGCGAAATATCCTTAGGGCAGTTTGGTAACCGTGCTCGATTCTGTCGCAGTCCCTACTCCTTCTCCAAAAAAAGACCAGGGAAGCTAGCCGGCCAGCACGTCGCAGCGACCGACGTTGCTGGCTCCCGAAGTCGTCTGTTTTTCATTCGAGACCGCGAGTCGGGAGTTCGCTACCTCATCGACACTGGTGCATAGATAAGCGTTCTCCCACCGGATTCTCGCAAACGACTCGCGCAGGCGCAGTCAACCCTACGTGCAGCAAACAGTACGCCTATTACCGTTTATGGCCAGCGTTCTCACACATTGAACTTAGGCCTTCGCCGTACTTTTCGATGGCTTTTCATCGTGGCAGACGTCCAAATGCCAATCACTGGCATCGATTTTCTCGAGCACTTCGACGTGCTAGTCGACACACGACACTATCGGCTAGTCGACCGTAAAACGAACTTGTCTGTTACCGGGACTTTGACCAACGCGGTTACAATCAGTCTCGTGTATCGCCCGGTTATCACGAGCACTTACGCTTCTCTTGTCAAACAATTTCCGACGGTCTTCAGACAGCCGACCTCGCTGCCACCAGTGACTGGTGCAACGCATTATCACATCGTCACCACTGGCCCGCCGGTGTTCGCCAAAGCCCGTCGTTTAACACCGGATACCCTGAAGATAGCGCGCGCCGAGTTCGAACACATGCTCGAGCTTGGCATCATTCGCTCGTCGGATAGCCCCTGGGCTTCGCCTCTTCATATGGTGCCGAAAAAGTCAGGAGACTGACGTCCATGTGGAAATTATCGCGCGCTTAACAACGCCACGGTACAGGACAGGTACCCCATTTCGCATATTCAGGATATCATGGCTAGCCTGAAAGGCACCCGTGTGTTCTCGAAACTCGATCTGGTTCGTGCCTACCACCAGATCCCAGTTGCCATACACGACGTCGCCAAAACCGCCATTCGGCTTGTTTGAATTTCTGCGCATGCCGTTTGGTCTCCCGAACGTTTCTCAAACGTTTCAGCGATTTATCGACGATGTCACAAGAGGTTTCGACTTTGTCCATTCCTACATCGACGATCTTTTGATGGCGAGCGCCTCCGAAGAAGAGCACCAGAATCACCTGCGATTGCTCTTCGAACGATTTGCAGCGTATAACGTCACTATGAATGCAGATAAATGCGCTTTCGGTCAACCAGCAGTCAAGTTCTTAAGGCATCATGTCGATCAGCACGGCACCCGGCCGCTGACTGACAGGGTACAAGCGATTCGTGACTTTCCGCACCCTACAACGCTCGCCGGTGTCCATCGTTTCAACGGCATGGTCAACTATTACCGCCGTTTTATTCGGCATTGCGCGCAACTCATGCAGCCTCTGATCGACTTACTCCGTGGCCGTTCCAACGGCAACGTCCAGTTGTCAGAAGCAGCCGTCGACTCCTTCGATCGCACCAAAGACGCGCTAGCCGACACAGTGATGTTTCACCATTCCAACGCTAACGCCACCACGAGCATAGCTGTAGAAGTTTCCGACATAGCTGTTGGTGCCGTACTCCAACAGTTCGTCGATGGCACCTGGAGACTGCCTACATTTTTTTTCAGACGCCTGTTACCCGCCGAAACGAGGTACAGTACGTTCGGTCGTGAGTTACTAGGAATCTATTCGGCCCTTCGTCATTTTCGATACGCCCTCGAAGGCCGCCAGTTTGTGATCCTCAATGATCACAAACCGTTGACATACGCCTTCCGCAATCGTTCCGTACGCCATTCAACCCGCGAAGTGCGCCACCTTGATTTCATCTCGCAGTTTTCTACAGACGTAAGACACGTCTCTGGCAGTGACAACGTTGTGGCTGACGCTCTGTCACGCGTATCAGCACTTGTTGGTCACGACATTATCGACTCGTCAGCTATGGTTGACGCACAACGTGCGGAAAACGATCTCCACACTTCCTGCCAGCATTCGTCATTGCGCCTCGTGGATCTTCCACTACCGACAGCATCGGGAACGATTGCATGCGATACCTCCGCTGGACACCCTCGTCCAATCGTACCTCCAGCCTTACGACGTCGCGTGTTTAACACGTTACACAACATTGCCTACCCTGGCATCCGGGCCACGGTCAAACTTGTTTCCGATAAGTACGTCTGGCCCGGTATACAAAAGGATCTTCGCACATGGGCACGATCTGGCCTAGCTTGTCAACAAGCTAAGGTACACCGCCACGTGTGGGCCCCGATTGGCCGATACCCTTCGATTACCTCTCGACTCGCGCATCTTCACATCGATATCGTAGGTCCTTTGCCACCTTCGAATGGCATGACCTATATCTTGACGATGGTGGACCGCTTCACGCGATGACCAGAGGCTGTCCCTATACCCGACGTCCGCTTGGAGACCGTAACACGCGCATTTGTTGAGCGTTGGGTAGCATCTCACGGTTGCCCGGCCACGGTTACAACCGACCGCAGCCCCCAGTTCGAAAGCGGTTCTTTTGCGGAGACGTTGAACGCACTTGGATGTCATCGCACACGGATTACGGCATACCACCTGGCTGTGAACGGCATGGTCGAACGCTTTCATCGACAACTAAAAGCAGCCCTTGCCGCGGCCGATGTAATCCGTTGGACGGAAGCCCTGCCAATGGTTTTACTCGGCATCTGCGCGGCCCTCAAGGTCGACCTTCACGTTTCCAGTGCCGAACTCCCTTATGGCCAATCGCTGCGTCTTCCTGGCGACTACTCCTCGTCCGCGACAGACGCACTCCGATACGATGCTTTCTACGCCAAGAAACTTGCTTCGCATATGCGCCGCCTACGCGTCACGGACACTCGAGAACAAAACCGCAAGGTGTTTGTTCCCAAAGACCTCCGCGACTGCACACACGTGTTTGTTCGCGTGGATGGTTCACGACGCCCGCTCGAGCGACCTTACGAAGGTCCATTCAAGGTACCTCAACGGAAGGACCGCTTCTACGCACTCGAACACCAGGGTATTCGGGACACCATTAGCATCGACCGCCTGAAGCCTGCCTAATTTGAAAGGACTGAGGAAGCCTCCAATGCTCCTCTGTATCACGCGGCCAGGCATGCAACAACCTTTCAACAGCCTTGTCCGAGCGCATCATCTTCGGACACAACATCGCCGACAACGCCAGCACCTATCGATACACGTTCGGGTCGTAGGGTGCATTGACCTAAGCGTCTAGTAGATGACTAGGATTCGTTAGGTCCTATTTTATTTCAGCACTACCAAAAACCAAAAAAAACCGCAAAGCTTTTAAAAACCCGAAAAAATCGCAACTCTTTTTTTGAAAACCAAAAAAGGCGTTCCGATGCATGTCCGCGTATTTATGTTCGCCAGGTTAGTTTACCACTTGTATATGTGCCCAACCTTACCTACATCGCTTTCCGTTTCTGCGCACGCACTCACGTCCTGGACCGATCGAAGTTTGCAACGCGAATACTGTTATGCGACCACTACGTTTACTCCCAGGACCACCATATGCGAACTCTCAACTCCCCAATTCGTTTCGACACCGTAGGAGAGTACACTCGAGTAGGAACTGCTGGCATTAGTATTCCTCCACCTGCGGCGTCTAGGGATTGCAGTACCAACCGCAAACTGGTGCAACATGAACAAGATCAGGCCAAGGGTGGCTGGCCACAGTTGGTCCTCACGTAGATCGAAGGGTTGCGGTCGCAGTACCCTTCCGGAGGGGAAGGACTGTGTAGTGGCCTGAAGATACCCCCGGTCTGCCTGCTGTGCGATGTGTAAAATCCTTCCTAAAATCTTAGCTCACATTGTACATAGGACGTAAAGGGTCTTTGCCTGCCTGATGCAGGAGATCGTGCTTGTTCGTTTGCATGCTTGTCGGCGTATACACACCAAGCGCTCCATACACCTTTTCCGGCTTGATCGCGCACTCAACGGTCGGATCCTTAGCCTCCTTAGCTATTTCGCGCATCGATGTCGTCTAGCGCTGATCGAGACCATTTGTAATTATCACTGTCGATGGATTGTCGATAGTGATAACTGACAGGGTTTTATTTTGTTGGATCAGTTCCAACAAACCTCCTTGTGGTGCTTAGAGCACAGAACGCAACAGATATGTCGGAAGATGACTTGAATAAACCTAGGGATCTGACTGTTATTTGGTTTGTCTTTTTCTTATCACCACCAGATGGCCACTAAAAAGTGATTTGGAACTCACTGATAAACAAATTGAGAATAACAAAACGTAAGGGGCAAGTTGTAATACTCTACGCTCCAACCAGGATTTTAATTCCTTGGATGATAAAAGATCCTTTTCCTGCCTCGATAGACATGACTTCCAAACGCTTTACGAGGTCTACATAAGACCACTGCCTGAGTGCGCTGAGCAATTTTTGTACATCGGCTTGAAGAAAGACTTACTCGCCACTGAATGTGTGCAGTGAGTACTCGTCAGAATAGCCAATGGCTTGCGGCGTTTTTCTCATGAATGTAGTCCTAAAATTCTTGATTTTTGTCCACTCGAGTTTCGGAAACTGTACGGCGACCTAGTCCTTACACAATTACTTCAGCGTAGGGTCCGTGTACAAATTCTTATCTCAGTAGCCGATAACAGTTGAAGGAATCACAACAAGAAGCTCCACAAGCTTGGATATTGGACGTTCCTTAGGCAGTTGCTGCAGTCCTTTCCTTAAAGGGTTATCATCCATTAGAGGTTGTTAGTTGCTGTCTTAGGAACCGTTTCGAAGTGGTGTTACATTCCCAGTTACTTAAGAGTGATAAATTATTACTGTTCTTGGTACTTTCTGTAACCCCCAGAAGCGGTGTGACGTACTGATTTTAGCGACGGTATCTCACGCCAGCAAAAAAACTCTGAATGTCAAAACAGACATACTGACAGAATCCGGGTGATTTGGGCCTCAAGCCTTAAAGCCATGGGTTTAAAACAAGTACAAATCGCTGGAAATTCAATTATTCTTCGTTTTCTGACTGCTACCGTACCCACGAAAAACTTTTGTGATTCGAGTGTCTTAGTAAAGAGCCGTCATAACTGACGTTGCCATGTGTTTACAGACATACGACGCAGTTGGATTTCCCAATCGCGAAAATGCCCTGGACCTCGACAGTGCACTCGAAAATCGCCTGGTGTTATTGCACCACGCTTTCTCCGAATCAACCAATGAAATTGCGCGTAAGCCTCGGAATAGGAACCTCAGTTTGGCCGACCGCGTTATGAAGTTCATGGTTTTCTCCCTGTTGGGGCAAACCTGAATGCACGTCGTAAAAGCTAAAATAAGCATTTTGAATACCACGATGGCATTCAATTGGTGAAAATGGAAATATAGATAAGATGTCAAGCCTACATAACAAGAGCTAGTGCAAAAGAATCAAAGCTAAAATCATGTCTGTCGACGCGAACAGGAAGATTAAACGATCCAGATGTAAAATGAAGTAGATGTTGGAATTCTAAGTTAACAGCGAGATAATGACATTTACCAAATCCGCCATACCCATTTCCAAATGTTACATTGCCACCCTCAGTGCATAGGTACCTACGTTCTAGGGCTCTAGAGAAAATATTTTCTCATTACCCTTTCGAACCCGATGCAGAGCTACAAGCGAATAGGGTGAAGAAAATGCGATAACGTGACAGAAGTTGGACAGAATTTTATCGGAACCTCTTCATTTCAAACGTCAGCTATTGCGGCATCAGCCAATCAGTTTGCGAGGGAGAGTTGAGGGTTGCTGTGAATTGAATACAAGTTGAACCTCTTTACCACTGGTCCACTGCCAGCCCTTTAGACACCTTCAAAGTAACATACATGAGCACTTTCCCATCCTCGTTTCTACTTGATGTCCAGGTGAACAAAGTGCTTCGTGGGCAGATGGTAAATGTTCCATCAAAACTAATCGACCAGCACAAGAATTGGAGTCCATGCCCCGAGTCGGATAATCAGCTTGTTGTTGGGTAGTCGTCGACGTACCCAGTATCCCAAACTCTCTTCGGTGTGAGAGCTGCCTTACCAGTAGCATCATGCCTGTTCACGTGTCCTTGTGAATGTTAGTTTACTACAAACCACTAACATCACGGTTAGCATTTTGGCGTGGGTAACGAAGCTTTAACCACAGCCACATAATAAATCGGCGGCGCCTTCAGCATTGTGGGATGCAGCCCCCAGAATGACAGTACTTCAGTCTTTACCGTTGGAAACATCAGGCAACCACTCCGACGCTTGTTTGAATTCTGTAGGTATGGTGGACAAGTAGGGATGAGCTCGCTCCTCGTCCACTGACTGTTTGAAGCGCCTCTCCTGAAAAGCGGTCGAAATGTAGTTCCGAACTAAACGAACGCGGCAGGGCCTGGAAACAAACCGTATATTTCCACCAACGTTTGGAAGTATGATAAGTAGTTTGTTCAAGCTTGATCTGGACCTAACGGTAGCAACCAAGAGAAGAGAGAAAAGAATCGCGAGATGGGTTCCGAACAACTAGACGGCAATCAAGCTCGTCCCAGGCGAGAATCGCCTAGGACTTCCGCTGGGAAAGGTCCCGGTTAAACGAACTCGAAGGTTAGAGTAATAAAAAGGTGGTTGGGAAAGCGGCAAACACTCATTGCCTCTGGTTAGTTGTACGGTTGAAAAAGGCGGCACTGAATTCGCATCAGACCTCCCGCAGCAGACGTACACGTAATTATGTGTACAGAGCAGACAAGCGGGGGATTCTATTGCAGCCGGGATCCTTGGGAAAGCCCAACGGTCATTGCCACTACAAAGATCGACAGCAATTTCTTCTTACATTCCTTCTCCATGGCGGCTGGTGTGTGGCGGTACCAAAGGTTCTTCACGTCCGCCTCCCCACCTCACTTGATGCAATGAGGTCTTCACATCTTACGCTGAGTGAACCAGTAACCAACATTTGTTTGCAGACTTATCGTCTACTGGCTAAGACCTTGGAGTTGTTTTAGTATATTCTGGAAAAACTTATGGAGTACAAGCCAAAGAACAAGGAACTAACTTCGCGACACTCGTAAACCCATTACGCCAATTATTCCCACACTTTTCTGGTATTCACTGCAAATTATATCACACACCAAATCTAGTTTATGTCAGTTGAATAAGTATAAGTTAAAACAAAACAGTATAATATGTGCCCTCGTTGCATTACTTTCCAATTGCTTGTGTTTTTTGGAATTTCTGTATGTAAATTTCAACTGCACACCCACATATTTGCGTCTATAGGTCGGAAATTGGTGACGCAGATGCGAGGACAAAAGCCCTGAGTTTTGCGTCCCAGATTTTGTTCCGGATGACTAGCAGTATTAGCTTGCACACCTTGAATTACGGTTCCTGTTGGCTGATTGCCAGGCCTTGGATGAGTTGACAAGGTCCACCTACTCATTCATCAAGAACCTCCCCAGCAAATTGCAACCGGTGAAGGCACACGCAGAAGACATAACCGCCGACTCAGCAATACAAGTGGCGGAACTAAGTCTGGAAATTCGACCTCCCAAATCTCCCGATCTCGCCCTGTCTTCAGAGGAAATAGCCGTTCTAGATCGCGCTCATGAACATGACACTGATGACATCACCACAGTTTCTGGACCACGGCGCGGAAGTGCACCGAACCATGCACCCACGAACTGCTTCAGGAAACGCAACTACCAGCAAGTAGTGGCGACAAGTGTGTCTGACAGCTCTACCACGGGTGCCGCGTAGGAATTCCATGTCGCATTTTCTAGCAGACACGGATATCCAATCAAGCACTGTGTTGCCGAAAATAGAAGGTGGACCTCGTTTGACGCTCTTTAAAGTCCCGGCTGCCAACGGAACCATGATATTCACTTGCGGCATACGTGCCCCTACGCCAGATGTAAACCTACAGTATGTTTTCCTTGTGGTGTTCAATATTGTGGATGTATCACATGCCATCCTGAGCTTGGTCTCCCTACAACACCCCGGATTAGTCGTTGATGCGAGCCATCACAGGCTCCTAGATCCCCTAACGGCAATATCGATCATAAGCACAGTGTCCCCACTGACGTCCTCAGTACGCTGCTTGCTGAAATAAACGGTAATGATTGATACTGAACGGCACTGCGTGAATTTACAAAGTTGGCCCATCCGTCACGCGCGCTACTTGCCGTCGTCACCGATGCGGTCCACCACGTCAAAGCTAAAGACTTTTCAGTCTTCCAGCCACAACGACGACTGGCACCAAGCAACTAGCGCATCAGTCGCACCAAAATTCAGTCCACGCTAGCTATGTGTATGGTTTGCCCCTTCGGACGCCCATTAGGATCTCTACACGTGGTGCAAAAGAAGACGGAAGACGATTGACGACCTTGCAGCGACTGCCATGGACTGAACGGTGTCATCGTTCCAGGCAGATTCCCTGCACCGTACATCCACCAGCAGCCGTCATTTTCGCAATTAAAATGGTCCTCAACAAAATCGACCTCGCCCGCGTCTGACAACAAGTACCGGAAGCACAAGAGGGTATGCTAAAAGTAGCTGTCATCACTTCATCCGGTTTTCTGGCACGCCCCTTAGTTTCCGTAACGCTGGGAGGACGTTCGAAAGTCTAGTCAATAAACTCGTCCCAGACTTGGACCTCGTCTGTGCATACACAGATGATATCCTCGTGGCTAGCTCTTATCCGAAAAGAACTACCATCCATCCGTTTCAATATCTAGTGTCGTCTGGCCTAACTATCGACGGAGCTATGTCCATACTCGACCAAACCTCATTGAGTTTTCAAGCCACACCATCCGGACATGCTGTGGCGCGAGGGGTGTTTTCTCGCCTGATTCCTCACTGGTTTTACTCGTTGCGTTGAAGCCTTTCTTTTCGTACAATAAATAAACTCCCAGCCAACGTATTTGTGCAAAATCACCGCCCATGTGTCACACAACTCACAACAAACCGGTGACAACTTAACGAAAACAAAGTGAGGGCTGAAATTCTGAAGATGATTATCATGTAGGTTCATTATAACTGTTAATCCCGGACCTCCATTGGCTCCTCAGCTACGCCCAATCTACTCGCAAAGTCTGTCGATGGGCTTGATCTTGCTCAGTCTCGTCTGTGGCACAGCCAGTGTTCATAAATTCCGACCTTACGGAGCAGCCGATTCGGATGCAGAAAAGACGGTCGTTAACGTGGGTTTATTGTTAACCAATCGCTAAGGTACATGGGAAATATTTCAAAAATTGGAAGGAAGGAAATAAAGGCAAGTGTCCATACTGAGCCTATCAGTTTCGGAAGCTCAGGGACCAACGAGCAAAGTACACGAGAAAACACTTCGACGAATAAAAAATATAAGGCTATAGTGGTATATCGAAATTCAGTTAGCAGAAGCAATGATTTACCGCGCGCGTGACTCAAGCCGTCCTATCAGTGCTTGAAGTGGTCCAGAAGGTCGTACTAAGAAGATTCCGAGTTTAAGAAGAACGATCGACAAGAAGGGAATAGCCGAAGGTGGTGTAGGTGACCATCTACTTTCAATTAAGCACACGACTATCGTCACACTGAACGCAGATAGCGGCTTCATGGACAACTGTAGAGAAAGTCTACTTTGCCTTCGAAAATATACCACGCGCAACACGCGAGTTGCAGAAACTACTTCAAGTAAGGCAATCATCCGTGTCATTCTCCAATGGCTGCGCCGATACGCTGCCCGCACTAAGCCAGCTGAGTCCCTGTTAGCAACTATTAGGGAGTCATCGGGGATTGATTACGGTAGCGTCGGGATGAAATACGCTTGAATTGGATTGGCGTAAGGTATGGAGGTGGAGTACGTCAGCCCTAAGATAAAATACGACTAAGAATTATTGACTCGAGAAGTCGGTGTGAATGGACCTGTGTCAAATGCTTCGGGATTGATTTCGTTATTATATTTTGCCCACATAAGTGTAGTAACTAACAATTTAAACGATATTTCAGACTCATAAGAGCCACACATGTGGCGCACTCCCTACGTTTAATCAAGGCTCCGGATGTGATAAACTCTTTTGCAAGCTACGGTACACAACACGCGTCCTCATCCAGTAATGTGTTGAATACAGTAAAAATATATGCGCGAAATCTTGCGTTGTTTGTCTTCAGTTGTAGTCCAGTTGCCCTTGTTTAAGTGAAAGTTTTTCGACCTGTGGGTGCAAATCGACAGCTGGCCGCTGCATAGTTGCAGTCTACATGAAGTCCGCAATTAATTTGCATATCTTTCCAACTTTATCTTCACTTTCTATGAAACTATGCGATTTCAATCAAGGCCGTAGAACTCACATTATTGTGGACGTTTTCCGAATTTTCTACAACTTTAGAAGACCATTTACCGGTTGCTGGGTAAGACTTGGTAAGCGGCTTTGGCATTGCTGAAATTCACAGAAAGGATTCTTTAGGTTGTTATGTTTCAGTTCCGCACTATCTCAATTAGTTTTGGAGGTATGCCTTGTCCGTCATACTCTTGCGAATTCAACCTATTTTTTGTTTCGAGATTCCGTAGACGTTATCCAACAAATTCGGTTGCTCGTGAGTTGGATTTTACAACTGTCTTTGACGAACTCAGTGACAAAGTTATTGGACCTTTCAAGTAAATAATAACGGGAGTGTACGAAATGCGGTTATTTTGTTATTGTGGATTTCTGGTAACGATGCGTTGGAGAAAGAGAGGAGCTCTGAAAATGTTGGGCGTGTGTGATATGATCATTCTTGGTGAAATCACCGGTTTTAGTACGCCTGAGAGAAGGCTACTGTCCCGTTTTTCTCATTGTGTGCCGACGCCCTCGCGGAGCCTCAATTCTTTTGTTTGCTGCTAACCCACCGATGCCTGTGCAGAGCTTGCGGTGGCCCCACCCTACTTTGCCACTTGGATGTTTTCTCGTTACGGTTTCCGAGTCATCTTAGCATAAAGCCGAAGAAATCTTGGGCGGTCGTACAAAACAGCAAGGAACTAGCTTTGTGATAGAACAGTAAAATGGTACCAGGATTCGGCGAATCTGAAAGTGAGGGTGCTGCGAGTCGTCCATTTGAGTACACCGGGTACTCGCCAAGTTTCCAAGTTCTTTCAACGTTTTTGACATCAAGGCACTGACAACAGTCAACGCACAAATCCGTCAGTAGGAATTAAGGTCGCTACACTGCCTTTCTAACCCACTGACGTCTTTCACCGTCACATTTCCAGCGGATCCAAATGTTTTGCTGTTACGAATTAGGCACCCACTGACATTTATTGGAGCCATTCTCGATTGGACAATTGTTTAGACATTGCGGTTCTTGTGACCTCCTGTTTTCTACTTGATGAATTTGAACATATTGTTTTTCTCTCACATAGACCTGTCCGACCAATTCCAGCGATCGTTTACTCTTTAGTTCACGGGTTTGACAACAAAAATGTTATGAATGCTTATGTTGGCGACCCTATGACCAGGCGACAAAATCCGACTGTTGCATGATCTCAAAACCTTGTTTTACCCCCGATGTCTTCGTGCGGTCAGCTGACTATATGGAACAGTAAATGTATTCTGACGAAGCTGCAGTCACCCAGTGGAGATAGGAGCGAGTGTGAAACTTACTCCGGTTCATGCGTAGGCACTGAAAAAAGTACCGTTGAGAAGTGTGTTTAGTCTCAAATTACTTCGGGCATCAACGAAACTGCTGTTGACGGAACAACAACTATGAATAATCAAAAACTGCAGTGCTTAGTGAGTTGCACAAGTGAAGCAGGTAGTACCAAGTCCATAGAGGGTTTTCCATTGAACAAAAGCTAAAAATCTGCTTTAATACGGTGAAGCATGGGGAAAACTTGTGCTGAGAAGCGGACGCAGAATGTTCTTCACCTCGACCGCAGTACAACTTATTCGTGACAAAATTCGCCCAGGAGTAATTTTATAATCTGAAACAATTTGTTCCCTCGAGCAGTTAGAACAAAGCGGATAGAACATGAAAACTGGTAGATGCAAGCATTTCATATTGACTCATTAGTACCAAACTTACAATAACATGGGTGGGCTTTTTTAAAAACAATCGATTTGAGGAGGGGAAATCAATAAGTGAGTTAGGATAAGACATCAAGTCCAGGGAAGGGTCAGTTTCACGAACAGTTGTTTCTGAACACAGAGAGCTGGTTTGAGCCGATTAATTGCAACTGCTTTAGCGAAACCGTAGGTATCTCGGATTGGGATGGCGCAACAGGATTTTGAATGCACAAGATGGATCGATGGCATGACCGGTGGTCAAGACGTGTCTAGCGACCGAGGAAACAGGCTGATTATGCGTTTCAGAAACATTACCATTCTCCGGTAACACGGACGTCTGTACTCATTTAGGTATATGTTCCTCCATTCTGGAGATCAAGCGTCTCTTGGTTCTGCCTATGTAACTTTCTCCGCAGTTACTTACAAATTGGTAAACACAATGTGAAGTGGCGTCGATAGGCTGACCTTCTTTGGTTGAGGACAATGGTAGTTTCTGAGTCCGAGAGATTACACGGAGTTCAGCTGCATTGAATGTTCGTTTAATTGAATTGCTTAATCGCTGAGCTGTTCGCTGCATGACAAAACCGTGAGGGGCCGGTGAGAGAGAAGAGCACGCATAGAAGGAACTAGAGTCCGTAGTGTTTACTTACTCTTCGCCTGTAGGCTAATCAGAATGAAGCCTTTCGCTGGTTTTCTTTAAAGTTGCAGGTTTATACAAAGGTCTTCGGGAATTCTTTGAATCGTAGGAGGTGGTGATCGGCTCATATTATCCCAAGATTCCCTATTACTTAACAACAGTCAGTATACCGCCTGTCAGGTTCAATGAACCAAACCAAAAACCAGGCCTTCTTCTGAACACTGGTACTCTGTTGGCATCAAGACTCACTGACTTGGTGCCCACTGCTCCTGAAATCTGGGACCGCAGGAGCAACATGTTTCGACCAAAACGTGTGTCTTAGATTGCAAGCTGATGTGCATCCAAAGTGAAAGGATAAAAATTTACACACATTTCTGGCTAAGACTGGACAAACCCGACACAGTTAGCAAGAATGGTAGACAACAACTTCGGGATGGTCGTCACTTGGAACAAAATCACCTGACCATGGAATGGGCTGTTACTATTCAATGATGATTATCTCAGAAATGTCAGTCGATTCACAACCAACCGCACTAGAAGATCTTACACTTCCGGTATTAACCACAAGTCAGTGTGTAACGCAGCCGCACGCAAAACAATACAGGTAACGCCGCAAATATGAGAAACTTTAACGGAAGTGGAAGGGGGGTTGAGTTCGAAGAACTATAGGGCTATTTGGAGTGTTGTCGAACTAAACAAACTTTAGCATGCTGGTGTGCAGTTTAAATGGGCCTACACTTATTACTGCGGCATTCAGTCTAGAGTAGTACAGGTACCTCCAGAGTACTTATGGTTGCAAGATTTGAAGCTGAAAAAGAGCATTGCATGAGACAATCGGCACGTTCCGGAACACAAATGCCTTCCATTTCGGTCAATAAACTGATAAGCAGGAAGACTTTGTTGAGGTTTTTCCACAGTTCCGACGGCCTTGTGATCATCTGTCAACTTTGGAAGTTACCAATAAGTTGATTCTGTCCTTTATAGACGGTATAAAAGGGACATGGCTGCATTTCAATAATAAATATATTCCGGTGGATTCATGGGCTGGTATGAAAGTAAAATTAACTAGATTCGGTTAATCTTGGTGCCACGGTCGGGCAAGTACCTCCCTTCTATTCGTCCCCTATAAAACACCAATATTCCCATTGTTAGTTTTAGTGAAACTGTCAAGTTTGTCGGAGTCGTTCACCCCACAATGCTAGGTGGATTTAGCCGATCGCCTTCGGTGATCCAACTATGTCTGCCGTGGTCCTCATACGGTACCTTTACCTCCCGAGGACGTTAAATTTGTCCTACTGGAGACGAAACCCTCTGATCGCCATATACAATGGCAACAGCCACACGGTGCCTTTGTGTAGCCTCGACATTTAAAAATCTATTTGTTTTTCTGGTTCTCATTAAGGTGGTTTACTCTCACTCTACACTACAGTGTCGATCTACGGGATGGACGAAATGTACGACGGTGAATGATGTTTTCACCATACTTATGATCAACTCAATAAAAGCAGAATGTGGTAATTAATACCTCATAGCTTCCTTGTTATAAATCCAGCATTCACAACTGCGATATCTGGGAAGACCTGTCAGACAGCAACGAACCACCACATCCACAGTCAACAATGTTTACTCGCCCGACTCATGTTGTGCCCGGCGCCGATCCTATGTCGAGTCATATGTTGAGACCCAATGAGATGAGCATTCTGTTTTAAGGACGTCCCACCCCTGGATAAACCAGCCTTCTTCTGTTTGATTGAAAGCGGCGTTATTTCTGTTGACTGACATCACCTCAATCGAAAGACCTCTGGGCAAAGGCCTACATTTCCGGATGAGTTTCCTGTAGCCACATGCAGCAGCCTATACAGAGCGATTTCAAACCGGTAGTTCCTTTGCTTATCAATGAATCGGCCACCGGGCGATCTAGGGGAGATTGTCTGCAGTTACACGAAACCAATCTTGCCTCGAGCCTTCCATTAAATTCAGAACAAAGCCATCAAGAAGAGACAGAATATATCCAGCAGCGGCCTTACATGGTTCTGAGTAGGTCAACAAATTTTACGATTATTATCCTCATAGGATTTGAAAACCATCGATAATTTGAGAAATGTTTTAGGGTTTGTTCAACGTACTGCTTGTAAACTTTTACAGAAACGTCAGTTACTTGCCAGTTGTCAATATAAAATCGAGAGCATGTGTTCTCTTTCAATCATCAGTGAAGGTCCAGAACATCCATCGGATAAGAAGAATGCTATAGTCCTCTTATGGCTACAGTAATTGTTACCGAATCTGGGGCTTCTCTTCGCTTTATGAGCGGCAGGTTATTATTTAATAATCAATATACTGAGTATAGACGGGCATAAATAAATTAATACAAATTGTATATCACCCACAACTGACGGTGGTTTTGGGATTCCAATAGACGACTTGGCCAATCTATTTCAAAAAGAGCAATATATTACAGTTCCGCCTGCGTTAGAGCATGCCAGTATTGTATGCCCTCGTCACGAAGAGGACCTGAACTTCGATTTGGTTTTCGCCAGGCAACCGTGTTGACCACTACACCGTTGACCCAAAGTAGCCGCGACTAAATCGCCATATACAACTTTCAGCTACAGTCACTTGTGGGTTCTACTTAGGTTGCCCGATCGCCTCAAGCAAAAGCACTGTCCAGCTGACTCCAGCCAATGACGGCAAGGATAGGTTTACAATCCACGCTGCAATCTAGGGTGGTTCGTTGAACCTGACAGGCGGTATACTGACTGTTGTTAAGTAATAGGGAATCTTGGGATAATATGAGCCGATCACCACCTCCTACGATTCAAAGAATTCCCGAAGACCTTTGTATAAACCTGCAACTTTAAAGAAAACCAGCGGAAGGTTTTATTCTGATTAGCCTACAAGCGAAGAGTAAGTAAACACTACGGACTCTAGTTCCTCCTATGCGTGCTCGTCTCTCTCGCCGGCCACTCACGATTTTGAATAAAGCTTAACAGCACCCAGCGCGTCATGATCAATTTATAACTGTTGAAGTAGCTGCTTGCGTGAGTGTTTGATCATCGTTGTGTGTCAATAGAACGTTGATGACCAAGCTCCCTGCCTTACTTATTCCCTCCTCATTGGGTCATCTCTTTACGTTGTACTTATTTATACTGATTACGAGCCTTTTCTGCAGACTCACACTACCACTCAAGTTACGCGCAAAACAGATAATTTCTCCCGTGAATTTTGATCCTGAGATATCGGTAAATCTTGATACGGTTTGCTCGTAGAAACCTGTTTCCACGTGGTCCTTTCTCACTTTTATTACCGGACCTTTGTTTATGTGTACCCTGGTTTCATTTTTGCTTGACCGCTCCGCCATTACGTGACTGTTGCATGTGATCATATCCACGCGGAATGTTAATCTTGGAGCTTGTATATTTGGTGCATTTAACATCAAGGTTTGTTGTTGTCTTCCACTAGTTGGTTCATCATATTTCTTTTAAACATTAGCACCTTATTAACAGAAACCTTGCCAACACGACCCTCTCCCCTTTTGGATCCGAATCGGTTGCTCCACGGGCTCAGACTTTAGAGATGCTCGCTGCTTACAGGCGCGATTATCCTGGATCCAGCATATAGACAGAAGGTGCGAGAAGATTAAGCGTTGCCCGAACAACCACCGGAAGTACGGAATCAACAATAGCTTCCAAGCAATGTATAAACAGTGCTAGTTTTGGGAATGCTTTTTCTAGCCTGTTATTTTTGAGTACGTCCATTGCAGATGTTCTATTTTAGCGGAAGGCTTGCTGTCGGTAGTTAATCTCTGTCACATTGAAGATGGTTCTTGTTAATCCGAATGTAGAATGATTCCGTCGTGCACTCTTTTCAACTTCATGCTCGCTGATGACGACTGTTCAGTAAAATGCGATAATATGTGGCGTACCAAGCCGCTCGAATTTGTAAACCCTGACGACTGAAGTCGCCAACATGTCCAAATTCAATCTCTACGGCATTAACCGGGCTAAATGCAATGGTGTGAATATCCATTCACTATCTTTATTCAGTGGATACGCTTACCCAGTTGTCAAACCTTCAGGATGTGCAATGAGGGTGAATATTATTGAAAATTAGCTCTCCCTTAAAAGAATTGAATTGGACTTGAGCGGTCGTTTTCAATACAACTTTTGTCAATTATTGTGTGTTCCTAACTACTGAGTTCATATTGCCCGACTACTGTGAAGCGATGTTTTTACAACATGTCAGAGACGCAGTTACGTCTTTAAATCGTGTACAATGCATTGAGTATTGGGGATAACCGAAAGTTGTTTAACTAGCTCGTATTCATAACATCGTCATCTAGTACTCTGTTTTCATGTCGCACCTGAACGATTACCACAGGTGAAAATGCCCGTACACTGGATGATTACTTGGATGAAAGCCTCTGTCGGTTTGTCTCGTTTTAATTCAGTATCCAAAGGGGCAGTGGACACAGTCGGCTTAGAACCTTTCCGACGACATTATCAATAGCCGTTCCATTGACAAGAGCAAGGAGTTTGATAAGAGTTAAAAATCGGCGTACATCAAGAAAAAAACCGTAGTAAAATCACGTTTCATTTGAGAAGAAGCTAGCCTTTAATTACTCCAAGTAGCCCATACTTCTTTAGGGTTATAACGGAAACTGAGCAGCAACGCTGCCGGCTGTATTTACTGCAGTAAATGGATTGTAAACCTATCCTTGCCGTCATTGGCTGGAGTCAGCTGGACAGTGCTTTTGCTTGAGGCGATCGGGCAACCTAAGTAGAACCCACAAGTGACTGTAGCTGAAAGTTGTATATGGCGATTTAGTCGCGGCTACTTTGGGTCAACGGTGTAGTGGTCAACACGGTTGCCTGGCGAAAACCAAATCGAAGTTCAGGTCCTCTTCGTGACGAGGGCATACAATACTGGCATGCTCTAACGCAGGCGGAACTGTAATATATTGCTCTTTTTGAAATAGATTGGCCAAGTCGTCTATTGGAATCCCAAAACCACCGTCAGTTGTGGGTGATATACAATTTGTATTAATTTATTTATGCCCGTCTATACTCAGTATATTGATTATTAAATAATAACCTGCCGCTCATAAAGCGAAGAGAAGCCCCAGATTCGGTAACAATTACTGTAGCCATAAGAGGACTATAGCATTCTTCTTATCCGATGGATGTTCTGGACCTTCACTGATGATTGAAAGAGAACACATGCTCTCGATTTTATATTGACAACTGGCAAGTAACTGACGTTTCTGTAAAAGTTTACAAGCAGTACGTTGAACAAACCTTAAAACATTGTTGTCAACTTCGGGCCAAACGCCTGCTGTCGAGAGTTTCCAATCAGCGGAACAAAGTCACCAACCTTCACATCTTGTCTAACCTCCGTCCATCTTTGATACGCCTCGATAGGGGGTAGGTACTTTCTGGTCTAACGTTCCCTAAGCACACTAGTCGGGTGTTGAGCTTGCTCCCACTTTCCCGTGTACATCTCTGGCAGTTTGATGTGGGTGCACGGAACGCCCGCGATTCGTGTGAGAAGCAACAGATCGTTTAGTCTTAGAACCGAGGGGTCGTCCGGATCATCGTATATTGGATCTAAAGGTCTGACATTCAGAATTCACTCTACCTCAATTAAGTGGGTGTGAAGAGACTCTTCCGACATTACTTTCTCCCTTGTGGCTGCCTGCATGACCCGTGTATCTGTGCAAGTCTTGTGTTTCCACGTTCCGGCACACCTCGACGTCCGATGAACCTCATTAGAGCCGTTAGGAGGGAATCTGTTGACATCGACTGTGCTGCTTCCAAATGTATAGCCCTCGTTCTTAAACACGTGAAGAGAGTCATATCTCCTGCGAATGCTCCTCCCATTTCGAACTTGAAGAGGCCCAGAATAATTCACGCCACAAACTGTAAATGGGGCACCACCAGGTGTTGTGCGATCAACAGGAAACATGGCCATCACTTGTTGCCACGGCTTTGCTGACGGTATTTTACACATCATACTTTTTAACAGAATGCGGCGCACACTGGCTTTACCATTGACAATCCGAAACCTCCTTCAGATTGATGATAAAACGTGACTAGCTCCCATGCTACCGTCGGTCTCGTGATATTGTCTGATAATCATCCGCAACAGTCCCACGGAGTGGCAGTGTAATTATTTGAGTACCGCTAGGTAGCCGGTAGATACCATTACACCGAGACACAGAGCATCGTTTATGGTGCCAGGCTTTAGTTGAGCTAGCGTACCCCGTCGGCTTTCGGAGTGTTCCGTACAGCCGTTACCAAGGGCGCTTTTCGTTCCAGTCGGATGATGGATTCACAGGCCAGCCTCAAATCTGACTTAAACAAAGGACCCAGCATAGTGGAACGAGTAGGATGATTTTTTTCCTTGTTGATCCTGGATACAAATTTATTTCACACAGACTCATGGATGAGTAAAAAATTTCACCACGCTGAACCGCTATGAAGGGACCGTGACACCATGGCTGCAGTGGATTCTTGATAGCATCTTGGCGTATGCACACAAATTTGTGGATGGAGTTTTGTTCCCAGCAACACTCTTCAAGAGTCGGTGTGAACGGAAGGCTGAACGTGTGTTAGGGTGAACGTGGAGCGTAATCCACACCTGAGTTTGCATTTGGCAAAAGCTTACTAAATTCTCCGTGGAGATATAACGTGGTATCGTAAATCAATTCAGGTGTATTACGGTCAATATCTTCCCCAACGGTTAATCGGATTCTAAGAAACGGTCTGCGACACTACCTTCATTTTGGCGTATCAACCTGGGTGGATATTGAGGCCTTATTCTGCCAACAGAAATGTCCAACTAGCCCGTTAGCACACGGGTGGTAGGCTGTCGTCCTGATATGGGACCAGCTAAACATATGCATAAACCTATGGAGAAATTCAGACTGGAATTGGGTACCTGTTACGACCCCGTGAGACGGGGAGGTAGGAACGAACACAAAGACCGCGGGCAGTATTCCGATCACGGACGGAACGCAGTGACGTGGCGAAACGGCACGAAACTTAGAGCGCAAGTATCGAGACCCAACCCCCGCAACTTAAAAACCCTGACGGGAAAAAATAGATGGTTTTACTTGCCGCTCATCTCGAAAGCGAAACAGTGGTGGAGCAGCGGCGACATTCATGTCTGCAGCAACCTTGAGATCAGGCCACACAGCGGCCGGATCGAAAGCAAGCGTGGAACTCCGATTTCTGATTATCGTGGGGGTATTCAAATCCCCAAATTTGTGACATCTATTTTCCTAACGCATACAGTGATTTCTTGGGAAAAGTGCTCTTTTTCAACAGTACCGCGATAATAAATATGGCTTACTTTATGTGATACGCCAAAATCGGCCATCCAGCGGCCTAGGAAGGCTTTAAAAGCTGTCTGTGCTGAAACGTCCTCAATAATAAGTGCAGGCATGGACTAACAGGCATAACGGTCGATTGCAGCGAGTTCATGAGTACAATCGCCGAACCATCAACGTCAAGTTGGACGTGTGAAGAACGAGCGTCGTGCGTGCAGAATGTACCAAGCATGGTGACTGTGTGCCCGCGCACTTTGATTCTTTGATATTTGATTGACTGTTGGGGTAAAAGACGAACGTTCCTGTTTATGGAAAGCCAGACAACTCGGTATTTTATTGGCTTTAACCCGCCACATAAACTGGAGTGTGACAAGCAGTGGAAATGCTCAAAAGTAGCACGTCCATGGGAACAAGAGTCAGAGGGTGTTGGTTGACCAGTCGACATACCACACAGGATGTTGCCAGCCTGTTTCGGCAGGGGTGCGGTGATCAATTTTATGAAGATGTCCTGAACTGTTTCACACCGCACTCTCATGCAGTGGTCGTCTTAACCACGGGCAAAGTTGGCGGAAACCGGATTGATTTGAAGTCGGGGCACAATAATGCATCGGCGACGACAATGATGTCAGCATGTGGGTACTAGATTTCCGTGGTGAACTGGAAGATGTGGTTTACACATCCGAGCTTCCAAATAGGGCACTTGTTCTGCTCATCCTAAAAATCGGAGGTTAAACCCCCTGATAGGTTTGAAAAGTAGGATGTTGACCCTTTGAAGGTTTCCATAAGTGGAAGAATGCCGAATGTATTACGTATAATCGATGTCCAAAAGTGCTGTACTTTGTTTGGGCTGGCCGGATCATTTGTGAGACGAATGCCAGAGGCTGACGTCTACCAAGTATGAACCAGCAGTAGAATTGAATGCGTCAGCGATGGGTGAGGGCTGAATGGTAGAATCAAAACTAACTAAGCTGAGTTTGGTAGTACAAAACAAGGCTGCTTTCGAGGAAACCATCCTAGTTTCTGGTGAGAGTTCTGCATGTTTATACCTAAAGTCGATCACGTTTGCCAAGGGACTTATGATATGTAGGTGAGAGTGGTCCAATGATCCAAGGAAACTTCGGATTTGTAGCAAGTGTCGAGAAATTAGGGATATACTAGATTTTGCCTGGTAGGGACGTGATGACGGTCTGTTCGAAGTGGTGTCAGAGACGATCCAATGAAGTGGCCCGGTGATGCTGAGCAGGGTTGGCCATTAGACTTTGTTGCGTAGAGCGGACAAACAGAGATTTTAGACAGGCAAGTGATTTCAGAGTGTGTAACTAACGATAAGAGTGTCGTCAGCGTAAACGTGCGCAAACGGATGTCCGCGCAGTACTATACCCGTGAAGCGCTGAAATATACAAGCCGCCTTGAGAGGCCCAAACGGCCTTCTCACGGACTGGAGGGTCAGAATGGTGTTACGATGTCCGTCCTTAGCATGCCCTATTCGGTGACTGGGAGTGGGTGACAAGCGCTTGCCAGGTCTAATTTAGAGAGAACAGTAGCACTAACGATTGCCAGGGAGTCGTGTATATTGGTGTTGGGTACTTGTGATGTGATATTCTCACAGCCTCCAACCGCCGGTGAGTTTCTTCGGTGCTGTATACAACGACAATCTAAAAAAGATATTTGAAGGTTGAATTATGCCGAACTGAGAATGTGTTTCAATTCAGACCAAGCTTCTTTGAGTTTGTCTGCAAGTAAGCTTCCTGAGTGACAAAAGATTGGATGATCGTTAACAGATCGTCATAGTACATCGTCAATTTTTCAATTACACCTGTTACGGATTTGCCAGAGGTGCAGACAGCGATTCAACAACTTCGCAATGGGAAGGCTGCAATTGAGGATGAATTGCCAGGTAAATTCCTGAGGATTACTGGACCGGCGTTGAAACGCGTTGTATCCCAGCTGATTCCCTCCATCTGGGAGCACGAAGTGGTACCGCAAGATTTCAAAGATGTTCTTATCCCACCTTTGCTCAAGGATAAGGACAACAAGCAATGCGCTGACCGCTATCTCGACATTGGTTCGCTGAGCTGCGCAGGCAAAGTGATCGCAAGAATCCTACTGAACAGAGAGAATGTGGACGTCGTGGGAGACAACGTTCTTGGGGAACAATGCCGAGTTCGAGCAGGTCGCGGTGAGATCGACATGGCGTTCGCTGATCAACAGCTTCAGGGGAAGTTTACGGAACGCAACTAGCCCCATTGTGACCTCTTCGTGAACTACACGAATACCTGGGATTTCGTGGGCTGCCAGGCGTTATGAAAGGTGCCCTGTATGTTTGGATGTCCGGGTAAGTTTGCCAGTGATATTAGAATGTTGCATATGGACAAAAAGGCGGAAGCCCAACCGTATGGATAGACACCTGATTATTTCGACACCATCACTGGCGCGAAACGGGGTTATATTCAAACCTCGGCAGCGCGTAGTCTATATTTGACTGTCATGCTAGTAATTGTATCGGACGACTCGGTGGAGAACGGTCTGGAATTGACTGCTACACAGAGGGGTGCCCACTGGATATTCGACATTTCCGCATTTCCGAGCCAACCACCATCTCATCGATACGCTTGCTTCTGTTCGCAGATGACGGCGCACTCTTCACACACAGTGCTGAATCGTTTACTAACACTCTCAGTTCACACCAGGTTGCTCGTAACCTGCTGATATAATAAATGCTTTTCTCAATATTCAATGACAGAGGAGATTACTTATCTTCGGAAAAGTTAATAAGAAGGGGCTATTGAAAACTGGAGTTAATGCGTTGCCGAGTGAATCAATGTGCAAGAAAACTGAATCATTAACCTCAATTGTGAAAATCCCCAGAAATCAAACAATGAACGTGTCTGTATAATAAATGGACAACTAAGCACCTCTCAATAATGGTTGACAATAAAACGGAATTGAGTTCACCCGAACAAATGGTCGTTGGTTGGGTCGGAGCAAAAAGACTGCTCGCGCATCGAGAAGAGATGCGAATTATAAGTCACTTGAGAAAAACACGGAAGGCAAATGTACAATTTTTGCATTTGTAAGTTTACAGGGCTCGGACTAAATAGAGGTACGGAAAACAGCAACAGTAGCTGATGTAATAATAAAGATGAATGATGCGTTTTATTTGAGGAAGACAGCAAAGTGTAGGGCAGCTTTTCAATATTTACCATAGTCAGGTAATCTCGAAATAATACAACAGACCTTAACAAACTCAACATTAGGCACCGAAAACCGGCTGGTCTTTCAATCTCAAGGTGGCAGTAGGAACAGCAGCTACTGACCGGTTTGACGGAGTGGTCCACACCTATGGTTTTACCTGTAAAAATCTGGTTTTCCGCTTTAGACGCTTGTGGGGAGGAGGTACCTAGTGCTCCATCTTGAATTGAAGTCTAATGATCTTAGTTACACCTGAAGTATGTGTCCGTCGTCACCAGGACAAACCTCGGTTATTACACCATAGGACCAAACAACCCTGAAGGCCTCTTACTGAAAAGGAACTACACCGTCCACCTGATGATCGCGCGGAGACTTCACCCACTTGGGGGTAACCTATAACTGAGGAAGGTATTCAGGCCACTATTGACTCAAAAACACCACATGAATGTTGTGCTTGTCTCCAGCCCTCGGTGTAAGGTTCACGTAATGTTATCTCACCTGAAATCAGAACTGGTACGAAGCACCAGGGGATTGTTTGGGTCATCATAAACAAGCACGAGTGATCCATCGTTGACACTAGCTCAACTTCAATCATATAGTTGTTAAGTGACTCTTCATTCATTACACTTGGAAGACTGAAATACCGACCAATTCCTTGATTCGATAGCCTATCGATCAGAGCACACTGGTCCAACTGTCACAACAATTGTTCCAACTCCAAGTCGGTTCCAACAAAGTCGGAACCGTTGTCAATGTGAATAGCGCCCGACGTACCCCACCTTATGGAAAATTGTATCGGGGCCATGAGGAAGGAGTCCGTGGACATTGACCGAAATAATCCACCCCACAGTACATTAGTGGGTTACCGTCCGCTGATGCTGTCATCGACCGGAGTGGCGCGATCGGCTGAGTGGACTGTTTAGCATAAATCCTCTTACGGTGACGATACTCACTTGACGCTTATTTAACTGCCGCCATACCCTTCAAAGTCGAAAACCGTCTTCTAACGCTGACAAGCACATGCGGCGCACCTGCGTGCCCTTCGGATTGGTTGTAGTGACGTATCAAAATGCTCGTGGCAACACTGTGACAAAGAGTGGTCACCACCTCCACACCGTCTCCATTCTTTGTTCGGATTCTGCTGCCAAAATACAGCAATCCATCTATCGAAGCTGGTTCAAGCTTTTCAGGTCAACCCACCCTAGGAGGTTTTATTGTTAGCTACCTCAGGACTCTGCTTTCCTCAGAGAACTCGCGATCTTGCACAAACGTTTTTATTAGTTTGGGGCAAACAGCATTGTTTTTGGACGCGCAAACAGGTTCCAACCTTATTGACGCAATTTGTTTAACGCACATCACGGACACAAAGCTAACGTAACGTGATAACCAAGCGACGGCCATCAGTAGCTCAATGTCTTGGCAACAGCTGGTAGAGTATGAAAGTAAAATCAGCTTCCGTGATACCCACATGAGTGCAGCGTCTTTTTTAGCGAGCAGAAGAGATTTGGCATCTTCGGTCATCCTTCATTTGGGTTTGACGGGAAGCTCGGACCCCGTAGCAAGATGTTAATCTCCTTGCCCGGAACCTGTGATACGCCTTTAGACGCCACATCAACCGGATTGAAGACTGAAGGCATATGCTTTCATTGGGAGACAGAAGTGAGGTTGTGGGTGAGGTTTACACGATTGACAACGAAACTGTTGATGCTCCGCGGAGTGTTCTGCAGGTACTGCAACAATGTTGTGAAATCTGTCCACAATGCAACACTACTTATTGGAAGTTTCAAATCACGAATCAGCAAACATATCAGCTTAGACGACAGAGGGGCTGCCGTGAGCTTCAGCCTTGGTATCATAACTGCTTCTTGGGGATCACCCTAGGTTTTCCCATCAGAATGCCTCACTGAATACCATTATCCGGGTCAGTCACCCTCAGATAGCTCACTGTTCCGTAACCGAATTCTGGAGCATCACAGAACATATGTAGTTAGCCAAGGTTTGCTGACGAAAGTCCACGAACAATGCATCTGGGCGAGGCCATTGTGGTCACTGAAAATAAGCGATGGTACTCGGAAGTATAGTTATCTCAGACCCAGAGCTTGTTAGTACGCAGTGGTAATAGGTCAGCACGTTGGTCAGCAAAATCGTAATGTAACCAGTATCTGCGAAGCCTAATTAGTTATGCAGTAAAAAGAAAGTAGCACACAATGTTCGGCTATGAATCACAATCAGTACAGCCATATTGTCTATGGATTCGACATCACTCAGTCAACCTTCTTAGCGCACCCGACCATGCACCTTTATATCGCGGTCCCAAACGATGCGTTGGTGACAAATGTCTTGGAGCAGCCTGCCATCCGGCAATGACACTGGCGCCACCATCCCTAAGATATCGTATGGCCAAGTTACACAACTCAATACTCCACTTTCTGTGTAACCGGCCTAAGGGATGTTGATTTGAAACTCTAAGCAGTGGTCTGCCATGTGCTACCACAAGTCCAGAGCTCGGTGGCTTTTACTAGTATGAAGTTCAAGGTTCCGGGAGTTAACAAGTTTTTCGTCATTGGGTTAATGTTCAATGGCTTCACTACAGTTAGAAACTTGTTTGGTGAGTATAAACCCACACAGCCATAGCATCGTTAAAATTTCGTCTACCACAGCCCTGGCCATGGACAATGAGTCGAATAACACTAGACAGTCATTCGCGGAGAGGTTTTCTTCCAAAACAATAGCACTCATTGGTAGAAATTACCGCTGATTATCCACGGCTATTTTTGGTGGTGCGAAACTAGCACAAACTGGCGACAATGTCCCCTTTAAGCGCTAGACATTTAGCTCGTGAGCATCCAGCGGTCCTTCAGACAACCTAAAGCCCCACCAAAAAAGACTCAATGCACCACCCTAATGACATGGAACTCTCGAGTGCAGCACCATCTTCTGAATGTCAACGGAGAATGGTATAGGTATATTCATTTCTTTTCGTCAGCACCAACGAACAGCCACCATCGTTAGGAGCTCGCCCATTCTCATTTCCAGAGGCCTGGGTGTCTAAAGCTCTTCAACTTTCATTTTCTTAAGCTTCGATGGTATACTGTATGACGAAGATTTTTTCTGTTTTCTTCCACTCCAACCCTCAGTTTTGTTCCTTCTCCACATCCTCTCTAGAATGTGCTGGCATGTATTCGTATGCTGGAATGCTTTTTGCATCGCATTTCCACCATTTCCTCTCTCAGTTTGATTCGTACTATTGAGCTTTCTCTTTTCCTCTGTTTATTTTCTGAGAGATAAGGGTTTCATTTTCTTGCCAGCCCATCAACTGGCCGAGAAGCATTTGCAGCGCAAGCCACTTGCGGTGATGGTTATGGGCAGGCGTTCTCTTACGTCGGTCATTATGACAGGCTAATCCGAAACGGATGCCGCCAACCATGCGCACAAGTTCGGGTAAATGATGAGTAATCTTTCAGCAGTCCTGCGAACGATGGCGTTGTTGAATGAATGGGTCGGCTGTCAGCTGATAAAACCGTTTATTAGACGCCGTTTGCTATGTGTGCAACGTTGTTTTCAATTACCTTACAACTGTTTACACCAACAGAGCGGCTGAAGCCTGTCAGGAAGTTGGCGGCGATGAATGGTGTTCCAAAGTTGGCGAGCAGGAGTACACAATGAAAATGTTGCTTTTGATTTCCCAGTGCGTTTTATATTTGCTTTCTTCAGAAGGGTGTGAAGGACACGAGACGGGATACATTCAAACCTATTCTTGACCTCTGCTGTGATTTGGAGAAATACTTCCACTGCGTATGAGAAATTCATTTTCTCAGATGTTACTGTTCGAGTCAACTAAATGGTCCCAATTTAGTGAAACCACAGTCTAGGGTTTTGATAGCAATATTGGGGCATTTTTAGCTTGACACTGTTGAGAATGTCACGTACCTCCCAAAAAAACCGTCCACTAAATGGAATGGACATTTACCGTTTTTTGTAAAGCCGAATTCCTCTGATGGCGCCGACTTACATACTGGACGCTAGTCAGCCTGCTTTTTTATCCGGTGGGCGCACTTACATACCGGACGCTAATTAGCTTTCTTTATTTTCACCCGATTGCTTGACGAGCTATAAAAACGCAAGAGCTGTATTTTGTATTTGGCACTTGCACTTGGGCATTTCGGCAATCGGAACTTCGGGCTGAGACAATAAACGCTCTTTTCAGGATACCAGTGTTTTTCCTTCGTAGTCGGTTTTGGGGATCGGCTCTTCGGAGTAAAACAGCGCGTACAATATCACTGCGTAACAGGAATCGTTTCAGTTTAATTGCATCCACTCAGTCGCCCCGTGATATAAAAAATATTGAGTTTCGTTTCATAATAAGTATCCACAATGTTGTCAATCATCTAAATCTATGGCAAACAGTAACTAAAGGGAGGTGTTGTCCAAAACTATGACGGTTGATTGAATTTATCCAACAAAATAAAACCCAGTCAGTGTTCACTATCGACAACCGATCCACAATGAATAACCGAGACTCACCGCGTTCAACCCCGTGTATTACTGTTGACCTTGGAAAATATAGTGTACAGAGAGACACGTCAAGTTAGCGAGGCACGGAGCGAGTTGTGTTTTCAGCTCCCGGCCGAGTGTTACGGAATGGGTAACTTGACTAAAACAAAATAGGTGAGAAACCAAACTCATCGAAAAGGCACAGGTGAATGCGGCTATCAAAATATTATTTATTAGAGCCGATACACGGTCCACTATGTATGTGGTGGTCTAATCAACTAAATGGCAAGCAATCAAAGGTGTGATAACGCCAGAAATCTATGTGTGTGTACGTATGTACGTATGTATGTGTGTATGTGAACTGACCTGACCTGACCTTTTCTGCTACCTTGGCGTGGTGGTCAGGCTTGCGTGCTGTTTTGATCCGGAGGGCTCTGCTGACTAGGACTTCGGTCTTTTGGGGTTCAACCTTGTCAGATTGGCCGATGGAGAGCAGCCAGACAAAAAGCAGATGCGTGCGTTTGTTGTGCGTGGAGACTGTGTTGTTGCTCCGTTGTGTCTGGACTGACTGTGTGTCTGGTTGCTTGGTTCGTGTGTACAGTGGTGTTTGATGCCGTCGCCTGTGTGTGTGCGTGT
>QNGE01000606.1:87174-98101 GCA_008508345.1 Paragonimus westermani
TTCTGAAAAGAGGACCAATACAAACAAGCATGAGCCGAAGGCCCAGTAAGCCATGCACACGACTTACACAAACGAAAGCTAAGACGGCACCGACAACACAGCAGCACGCCCCGTCACACAACTCAAATTTAATTCGTGCGCGCTCGCTGGTTTCGGTTGCGCGTTACATAGCTTATAAAGCAGATATATCTGAGATAATTAGAAAAGCTCTCAAGAATTATTGGTTCAGCAAGACCTTTCGATTTTGCATCTCAGAATGTCACTTGAGGGTGGATGACTCAATCGGACCGCAAGACTGTACAAATCATTCCCATAGGGTAGGTTATGTGTAATCTTTAGCGGACTTCACTAACCAGAGGTCTAGACAAATGGAGGCCGGATTTGTGAGAAATGAGGGACACAAGCCCTCATCTAGGAAGCGCATCACAATCAAAAACGAGAATATGGTCGTGCCCCCGCATTGCACATGCTAACTGAACCTAATAAAAACCAATTCAGACTATGTTCGGATCTTATTACAGGGATTTGTAAAGTGTTCCGTATTTCGTAATAACTAACAATTTTTCACTGTTGTACAGTGGTGATTTTTGCGTTTTTTTCGTATTGATAGAGCTGACATTGTGCCCACTGGTCTGCTCTGCCTTCCGATGTGCAATGGCTTGACGATGCCTCGCCGAAATTTCAGTCATCTTTTGACTACTTCCTGCTACGAACATTTTCAAATTTTCGATCTTTCTTCAGCCACCCATGTGCAAAATCACATTAACTTTTTAACCCACAAGCTGACAATCGGAAGTATTGATGTGGTCATTCTGAATATATATAAAATCCTGTGAGACCAAACACGTAATTATCATGACTCTTCCGATCTCAGTCTTTGAAATCCGTTCGCATCCGTTCGCTATTTTGCCGTCTACAGACTAGCGAGGAACACTTGATTCAAAATTGGCCTTCATTAACTCATACCCGGCTACCATAGTTCCATGCATTATACTCAAAAACAACCCTCGAGAGAAATATCAACTGTCATTATCAATTGCAGTGAAGGTACAATCGTGTGGATCGACCTCTGATGAATTTGACATTGCCAACGGCGTGAAGCAGGGCCAGGTACTAGCTTTATACCTATTTGGTCTGGTCATAACCGTCACGCTAACAGATGTTCAAGATGTTCACGACGCGGCGGAGAACAACATTGAAGTTGAGCACCGGACGAATGGACGTTTCGGAGCCCCAACTAGGTTACATACCTCAACGATGCGCATGCTTCTGTCCGCGAATGACAGCGCGCAGTTTCCTCACAGCGAAGACGAACTTCAGCGACTGGCCACGACTTTCACGGCCGCAGCTTTCTCCGGATGGAGATGTTGTTCCTCCATCTGCTTCTGAAATTCAAACCAGTGGAAATGTTTTCGACAGAGATGCAGATTTCTGCTACTTTGAGCAGTAGTTCGTCCACAGATCTGTCCACGGGCTGTGAGTTACGAGCCTGTATGGCAAAGGCTAATTTTACTTTCAAACGTCTTGAAAGACGTATCTGGAAGAACCACAGCCTGAAGCTGAACACTAAGCCCCGTGTCTACCAGCAGTGAGACGTGGACATTGTATAGGCGCAACGTGAGCAATCTGAGCTGCCTCCGTGAGCAATGTCTGATGCGCATCTTGGAGTATTCGGTGGTCGGGCATGGTTCCTAACACTGAGGTGCTGTGGCGAGCCGACATGAACGGGATGGAAGCCATGCGGATGCTGAATCGGCTCCGATGGCTAGGTCGCATCCATCAGATGGGCGGTGACCATGTTCCAAAGCAGTTGCTCTATGGACAAATGAAATCAGATGAGCGAACTCCTGGTGGTCAACAACGGAGATACTAGGATTTTGTGCAGGTAAGTCTCTCGCATTCTAACATTGATTTTAGGTGTTGGGTAGAGTTGATGCTGAACCGAACGATCTGGGAGGATACGATTCGACGGGTAGTTATTGTGCTGCCGAAAACGAAGGCGCGCGGTACGAAGGCAATAATCATCTGGTTTCTTCCAGTTCAACTTTACATTTTGTTTTTTTCTCCACATTCCTTCTAGAGTCCACCACCACTTGTTGCGTAATATTTTCAACATTTTTCTCCGCAGTGTACATATTACCAATGTAGTCTCTGCTTACTCCTTGAGAGAATGCAGTTTCAGTTTCGGGATAGCCAATCAACTGGCTAACCAACACTGGCCGGCTCAACACAAAGGCCTCATCCTCACACCCACCGGTTTTATTCCTTCGGGTTTACTTTGAAAACGTGGTATGTGAGTGAAGCAGTAGTTGGAGCAGCGCAAGCCACTTGCGGTGATGGTTAAGTGCATGCGTTATTTGACTTCGGTCACTGTGACAGGCTAATCCGAAAGAGATACCGCCAACAAATAGATGCATCGTGTTTTTTTACAAATTATTTTTTTGAACGAAGGCATACCGGGCGGGCTGTCAGGGACCATTGGTTTATCGCTACATTTTACCAAACTTCTTCGTGGAAGAGCGTACGGTAGGTGTAACCTTGATGAGTAGAATCAGTAGCCGTATTGCCATTGGTTACTCGTACGTGGGTTTACATATACTAGTGTATACGATTTCGGTAGACTTTTTATCACGTTCATAACATTGGTTCATTCCAAAAGCTACGATCGAACGTGCGTGATAGTCAACATGTAATTAACCGAATTCATGGCTTCTCATCGGTAGCACTCAACTCAACAGCAATGAGCAGGTCGCCCAACAATTGACACATCACCTTTCATTTCATCATGCACCCGATCAATGGACATTGCTTTCAGTCATGAGGCAACTGACAGAACAAAAACGGAAGGTTTAATTTACGCGCCGAGTACAAGCAGGGAAATTAGCAGTCGCGCAACGCCATCGTAGTTGTCGGTTTTTGGATTACTAGATGACAGTGTCTGATAATCGTTAGTCACGCAGTCTATTCAGGTTAGTTGTTTCTTGTTCTTTGATGTGCAACCTGTGGAGTACACACATCACAGAGCGCGCTCACACTACTCCAGTCAATCTTCGGACTTCAGCTGAACCCTTATCACTTCGTGATGCGATGTTTCGGAATCGATTGCATTTGCACCTTGAAGGTCACACTAATTAAAACCGGTGCGGCAGCGCAGATCAATAAGTTAATCCACAGGTTAATAACAGTGTTTAGATAGTATCAAGAGTAGGACAGGGCCAAGGTGAAAGAAACAATTATGATTTGATGAGTTTCTACACAGGACTCCTTTTCACCGATGAGCGCCTCCAGTCGGTCCAACTTTGTCGCTAATTGTTGGCCCAGGTTCTCACAGTTTTGAGAACGACAGAGTGGCGAACACGACTTGTTTTCTATGTTTGATCATCAGGCTAATGACAACACAATAAATATGAAAACAGTGACTAATGTGAGTCAGAAAAACGGTCACTGTAGGTTAAGGACGACGTGTTTATCAGTTAAGTGATCACTGTTCCAAATCATGGGCTTGATTGATTGTGGGTCATGGGAGGTTAAGTGTCCGCACGAACTTCTGAGCGCAGAGGTCAGGATTGCGCAATCGGATGCTGATGGCTTCGGCAACGGTCAACATTCGAAATCTCACCATTTTTGATCGATTCCTTGGCACACGGTAGACAATCGGAAAAGCATCTTTCTTACTGACAGAATGATTGAATTCGGTCAAGTGAGCAACAGTCGCTCTTGGAACCGTTTTAGTCACATCACTGTTCAAAAACGCAGGAAAACCATCGTGCAGATTTCGAGACCTATGTTAACAATATTGCAACCAAGCGAATGGACATCAGAATGACTGACCTGTCCAATCAGTTGAATCCTGTGAAACCGTGCGCCAAATTTCAGAATAATCCCGAGCGGTATGGTAATAACTTCTGCTCCTTGAAGTTGAACAGAATATTGCTTGAAGCACTGTCACCAGGACCGAATTTTTGTTGTCCACCTCGTCAGAACAGCCAGCTTGATTTAGAAGTTCAGTCTGAAAATTTGTGTGATCAGCTTCCTGCCCTAACACCATCGTCATCTTTAAACGATGAAAGAATGAAATCAACATTGGTGAACTCGTGCTATCAGTATCT
Organism: Paragonimus westermani; assembly: GCA_008508345.1. Taxonomy (NCBI): domain Eukaryota; kingdom Metazoa; phylum Platyhelminthes; class Trematoda; order Plagiorchiida; family Troglotrematidae; genus Paragonimus; species Paragonimus westermani. The sequence goes on from QNGE01000606.1 coordinate 91,284, forward strand.
TAACTACATGCCGCAATTAAAACAGCTCTTGACGAAGCAGCATTTAGATGCACGGAAGTGTTTACAAAAGAACGAGCGTATAATGCTGTCTAGACTGGACAAAGGAACAAGAGTCGTCTTGATTGATTACGTTACCAAAATGAACGATATACTAGCTGATAGCTCCAAATTCGTGAAGATGAGTACGGAGAAAGAAAAAACACCAGTTATAGAAAAGGCGATATCTAGAACGTTGCNGTCGTTTCATTGTGGTGAAAGAGAACTATCAGGAGGCACGATTATACGAGCGGAGGGCTGAACGTGAATCGGAATTCACTTCCACGTATGCCACATAGGCGGGCTTGCCAGAATACAAGAGGAGAAACAAGTGAGTGTTCTGTTTGCCTTCACTTACTTTTAGACGCAAACGCATCCTGTCGTCCTCTGACAGTGATGTTTCTCAAAGCGCGCCTTCTCCAGTGATACATGTCAGCAAATTGTTCTCATACTCCTCTCTGAAACAACTAAACGTGGTCAACAGGTAGGCAATGGAGGTCGCACGGCGCGCAGAGTTATCAGAGATACGATTTTACAAGTAATGTACCTTGTCATCTCGTAATGTCCTCTTATCAGATTGCTCCTGCCAGTGGGTCAGCAACAGAAACCGTGAACCTGGACGAGTGAAAACAAGAAAGCTTTATCTATCATGTACACAATATATTTATATGTTTCCTACATTGTTGTTCTTGCTCTTGTTGCGATGCAGCAGTGACTGACGCGTGTTCTCCATTTGCGCGGTTTGTGCGGAGAATAAGAAGGTTTTGCCCGCTAAATTACAGGGTTTAGGGTACGGTAACCTGGGCGCGTTATATACAGGGGTTTCAGTCGTTAGACGTAGACTGGATTGGCAAGCAGGAACATCGTTGAAGGTTTCGTTTTACGTACTGTTATCTGGAGAAGGGGAGCTCGCAAATTTTTTTGGCCGGCTGCCTGTCTGGCCAGGTCGGAGTCGGTACGACTCCGGTGTGTGATGCAGGCCGACTCCGGTGCGACTCGTGGCCAGACGAGGGCCAACTCTCTGTTGTTTGCTGGGATACATCTGCATTGTCTTAAGTACACTTATGAGTCTTTTCTGGATGGGCGATAGTGGACTCCGTATTTTTGACGCTATAGATCCGACTCAAAAGTTGGGAACTCCGTTGTAGCTGGAAACTTAGAAAATACTGCAGAATACTGATGCTTGGATAGTCTTCTTCAGTTTTTATGTTGTCGTTTGTTCATGTTTAATTCAGCAAACCAGCCTACTATATGGCAAATCAACAAACATTTTGTAGAACAGTCTCAAGTGCCTGCTAGGTCTTTTGATTGCACGGAATGTCCCGTTGACTCCAAACAATTATCAACTCTTTCCTGGCTCTTTTTGTAGATGGAGTGATTTGATGGTTTCTTGTCCCGTCTGCCGCTAGTAAAACCACTCTTGTATACAATCCTCATGAAAACGATAGCCTTGTACCTTTCGGTCAGTAAAACACGATCGGTGGTGTGTAAAATTCTATTGCTGAAAACCGTTGAAAAATACTTTAAAATATATATGACGAGAATCCCTTCACTCGTTCCTGGCTATGGATAAACAATTAACACAGAATGAGTCTATTTCTGTACACTACAGATAAACCATACGTGTTGCGTAGATATTATTGCATCCCACTAGAGAGGATTGACTGAATCTTTCTGATATTCTCTTGACTGGACTGTCACCAAAAAGTATTGTCATTCATGCCCAGACTGGAGTAAGTTAAGAACTGCATCCCCATAAAATCTACATTTCACTAAGCCTGACACAAAACGTTGGCTTACCAGGGCAGTACTTGTCAACAGGTCTGTTCACACTTCATTTGTCGAACCAGAACTGATTAAGGCTACTAATGTATCGAATTTTTGAACTACAATCATGCGAAAATCCCACCCAACTCAATTCCCCTAAATATTCACCCCTCTGCATTCAACCCCCCCCCTGTTTCTGGACGTTAATTGGACCTTGGCCTAGAAAATTTTGTTCTGTCACGTCATTTTGATGGTTGTGTGAATAGCCAGTTTTCGGTCATTGTACTTTACTTCAGTGGTGCGTGCACCCCCTTTTTGAAGCTCGGCTCATCCCCATTGGGTGTGGATGCCTTATTATGTGATTAAAGTTCATATTTAGCCCGTTCAGTAGCAAATTGTAACCTAGACCCCGAAACGATCTGTCGATCGAAACTGTTGAGGTTGTCTAAACATTCACTTTGATAATTTGTTCAATAGTATCGTGGCATTACGATCCAATCTTGTTTTGAATAGTTGGGATCATTGGTGTACCGGTACGCGTTGCTCAACGTCTTCGTGGAAGATCGTACAACTAAGTGTACTATTTTTTTAAGTTGCAGTTTTCGATACGGTGTTATATCAACAGGTCACCGCTATCGTTACGCAGTGTGAAAAAAGAGAGGAAAGTACTGGTATGTAAGCCATATATATTCTCAAAAGATGCTCCGACAGTTGTTCGTGGTTTTTGCATATGCAAGAGCATTTTCCTTGGGCATGGTGACAACACACGTTGCATAATAGACTCAAGGATTGCAGTTTATTTCAAATACGTTGACATTCCTCTATGGTTTTTAGATGTGGCTTTAGAAGAAAAGACCATTTGAAATGATATCCCCTCGATCGTTCTATAGACGCCCGAATGCTTCATCCAAATATTCTCATACATACAATGAATAATGTACCATCCTGTTAAAACCGAACGTACTAGAACACTTCTGGTTGTTACAACACTGGTAAAACATTCTACTGCACCATTCACAGCTAATAATACCCTAGTCTGTAGATGACTGTGCAAATGGGGGGTGTTAATTGTGACGTTTCTATTCACTGAAGAAATCCTCAATAATTTGATTCCAACAAACCCCACCAATACCATAATCTGTAGGCTATGCTGATGTCACTTTGGAGTGAAAGGACTGAAAATTGGTGGTGTCAAAAATGGGGGTTCGGCACGGTTTCACTTAAGCTGAATATTGCTTCGTCCGCTTTTTTTGAAGTTCTTAAGAATGCTTATCCATGTTATTGCCAGGACCTGACCTCAGACCACGCTTCCAAGAAGCAACCGTGATGACTAATGTGCCACTGACCTCACATTTAGCACGACCGATCTATCGTTGTCATCAATGAGTGAATCCAAGGGTGCAATCGACAGACACACTCAGAAAATCAAGCCACATTTTCAGATTACTTGATCGGCAGAAGCTTCGTGGTGCATGTCAGACAGACTGGACGCTTTCCTGTCGCAGCCGGTTCATTATTGTTAGTTGTTTATTGAAGTGTGCTTGTGATGTGTTTGTTAGGTTGTATTCGAATTTGTCCTGGGTTCACTTTTCTTTAACAGTTTACCACTCACAAACATGCTACTTTTGACCTTCTAGAGCTCGAACTATCTACGGATTTTGCTCTTCCTTTTAAACTATACAGTGCAGATTCAGGTGCACATAAACATCATCAGGTTTGTCCAATCAGCAAATTTTCTACGGATCCAGCGGATAGGCGCTGTGAAACATAACGACTGCTAAAGTGGGTGGTCTGTTAGAGCAACCGCACAGTCCACACAATTCGTACATGACCGATCACTAAAGAAACGTGGAAATTTGCTCCGATAAAAGGCCAATAGAAGAACATTTTTACCAGCGCTGAACTGTTGACTTTTCCATCACCTTGACTGACCCTTGCAATCGTGCGTGCAAATTAACAAGACTTGACAAAGGGAAAAAATGGCACCAACTGTTCCACCGTTGGGCACTCGGATGAACAATCGGGAGTCCAACCCATGTCACAGAAGTTCCAACAGAAAGGCATACCCGAAAACAAGTTTCCCAGCCGAATCGCGTAAGCAAGCAAACCCAACGCACCGCTATAACTGCTGCCGTGCTAGCTGCTATAAGGGTCGTGTGAACTAGTGGGTCAGATTGTTTGATTCCATCGTTCCAGTGCTCCGGCCACGATGATCTGCGATCGATAACATTCGGCTGTTTCAAGAAATTACTGTCCCCTGTTTAGGCGATCGGGCTACACGACCATTACGCACGAGCACACGTGGTCAAGCATTTCCATAGGATAAGCCAGTGTTGCTTATCGTGAGGTCGACGGCGTAATCAACAACTCGGTTGCCTCATGAAAGTGTGACCACAACACTGGTGCCCGCCGTGGCATGTTTATGCAAAATTAAGGACCTGTAACGAGAGTGATAAGGGATGACTGAAAAGTCTGTGGGAATGTGGCCACTTTGATCATTTGTGAGTAACATCTAAGTTACAATAGCCAACATCTCTCAGTCTTCACCATTACACCTCTCAGCTTCTGGAAGGCAACACAGGGCTGAGAAACTTCACACATCAGAATGTAAAATACGGTACTTCCTAACACAGCGTGCTACCCCGATAGTTTTTCCATCAAACGATAGATACCAAAAGACTGCATTCAAAAAGGTGGATGATTTACAACTTGATAAGAGACAGATTGAAAACCAACAGTTTCCCCAGATAAGCTGATACGCGTCATGTTGTGGTTGTAGTTTTGCCTCACCATTTTTGAACTTTTATGTAACGTTATATAGCCGTGTTGTGAAAACGTCAAGCGACCTGTGGTATTTCCAAGCTTTGTGGTCACTTTATCGAGTCGAATCTACTTCATGTCAGTTTGCATTCTTCTACACAATTTGGCCCCCATGGTGGTGGGAACCTGCCGAGTTCTCGAAAACGCCGTGGACAGTCCGTTCAGAAGGGTAGCCCAGATTGCAATGCTTTGGCCTCTAGAAATCTGTCTTGTCTTGAATAGTGCCGATCTGGACAGAATATCAGGCCGAAACCAGATCATACTGGTGGACCGCGATTACGAGGACCTCATGACTTTTAGGAGGTCCATGGGCAGCCAGTAGAGTTTCAAGTGCCCCCGTTGAAGATATCGCTATCCATGCGCTCAGAAACTTATGTAAAAAATACCCAGCATATATTTGTTTTTTTTTAATACAAAAAAACAGTAGTATATCTGTTGCCCGTCTCTACCAACGTTTCGCTGCACGGAAGGCTAGTTCTCACTATATGTTGTGTGATCAATAGCTGGATTTAAAAAACTAAACCAACGTTGAGGGCTTTCCACTTCACTGTTGTCTCATAGGTGTTTGAATTCTGCGCACAAAACTTTCAAGAATGTCGTCTATCGACGTCCACTCAGTGTGACAATGACTAATCACGTTTAATCCCCACTGAGCAACACGCTTTCCATACCGGTTGGCGGCATCCGATTCGGATTAGCCTGTCAGTGACCGAAGCCAAAGGACGCCGGCGCTTATCCACCACTGCAATTGGCTTGCGCCACACCACTTGCGGTGCCACCCACACACCACATATCCAGTGTAAACCCGAAGGAATAAGACTGAAAGGTGTGCCAGTGGGACCTTTCTGTCCAGCCGGCCAATGCTGGTTAGCCACTTGATTGGCTAATAAGGAAAGGAAACCCTTATCTCTCGGAAACTAAACAGAGAGGCTGCAATGACGAGATCTACACTGAGAAGAAAGATTTTTGAAGTATAATACAAGAAGCGTTGAAGTATAGGAGTGCAGGTAAGTGCAACCTAAAGAAGATAGTGATAGAAAGCAAAGTTCTCATTGGCCTATGAAAAGTCAGGCAGACCATTCATCATACATTACATCAACAAAGCCGGAGAAAACAATGGGTAGAAGACCACAGACACTCAGGTTTCTGAAAAGAAGAGCGGATTAATTGTTAACGACCAGAATGTTCACCGACGCAGTCATTAGTAGAAGTAGAATAAATATACTGATATGACCTACCTGAGCCTAGCGTACTCACCGCCTCTACGCCGACGGGGTACTATGAGTAAGTTGCTGACCTACTAGTCCCAAACGGCCAGCGCATTCGCGGCCGCACACATCGCAACGCCATATAGTCACGCCACCGCGACCTATGGCACCGATGGTTCCTTCACGTACCGCACGCTTCCGCTCGCGACCACACAATAGTTGCTCGTTGAGATTTCGGACGCCCGCCCGCCCGAACCGCATTCCTCCAGGCCGTCCGGTTCAACGCCAAATCTTCCCAACATCTAAAATCAGTGTTACAACGTGAAAGACTTACCTGCACAACATCCTGGTACCTCCGCTTCTGGCCACCGGGATTTCACTTACCTGACTTCACTTGTCCATACAGTAACTGCTTCGGGATACGGCCATCGCCCATCCGACGGACGTGACCGAGCCAACGCACCTGGTTCAGCATCAACATGGCTTCCATCCCGTACATGTTCTCTCACCGCAGTACCTCAGTGTTCATATTATCATGTCCGACCACCGAGTACCCAAGATGCGCCTCAGACACTGAACATGGAAGCGGCTAAAATAGCTCACGTTCCGCTGATACAGTGTCCACGTCTCACTGCCATACAGCAGGATAGACAGCAACATTGGGCGGTAGACACACAGCCTGGCAGCCATCTTCAGGCCATGATTCTTCCAGAAACGCCTTTCAAGACGTCCGAAAGCAGCGCTAGCCTTCGCCACACGCGCTCTCAACTCGCGGTCCACGGACAGATCTGTCGACAGGTTGCTACCCAAGTAGCAAAATACCCCGCAGCCATTCACAGTGTCTCCAGCGATGCGAATTTCGGGTGGAGGTACACAGGCAACACCTCCACTAGGAGAAGGATGTAAAAACGAGAACGTCTTACCTGTGTTGATGTCCAACCCGAACTTCGATGCTGCCGAAGCGAATGCTGTAGCTAGACGTTGCAG
>QNGE01000606.1:127096-140317 GCA_008508345.1 Paragonimus westermani
AGTCGAGCGATGACTCATCCGGTCGCGCACGTTGTCCTTGATCCGATCGCGGTAGGTTTTCGAACGTACCTCCCACCCGCGCTGAGGTATTCGGCCGAGCGTTCGAAAACTCGCACCTCCGGCCTGAAAATCCACCACACAATGATTAACTTCCCGCCCCCCAATACATCTATCTCACTGCAGTGACATTCGCGGTAAACACGTCGTTGTGTTTATTGTCTCTCGTCATCCCACAATTTACGACTATTTGTCAACAAGATTCCTATCTGACACAAATCACCCTCCTAATTCGGATAACTCCAAACGTACCTCTACATCTTCTGATAGATTCAGGTAAAAAAAAAGTTTATTTGCACACCCCCGGACTTACTATTCTTGTGTTATTTCTCACTTGACTCCACTTTAACACAAGCTCAACTTTCCTATTCCTGAATCGACAAAAAAAACGGAATCAGTAGATCATTTTTTTGTTATTGATGCCGTCTGCGATCGTTTTCGTTCACTTTTCCACGAGTTTCATGATTACTACTCTTACTTTATAGCTCAGTTAATTGTCAGAAACGTAGTAGGAACCGTTAATATTGGTGCTTCGAAATGAGACGCAATACTTTACTTGTCCAGTCAGTTATTGCGGACCTCCGCAAGCATTGCTGACGAATTGACAATTCGGTCGAATAGAAGGTCAACCGAACGTTCTCTAGAGATTCCCCGAAGTGATTGTAATTTTCGGTGCAGTGTCTAACTGCAATCGAACAGGAAAAACAGTAATCACAACCGACACGAACATTCGTTGATCAGGAGCGTTGACCTGGAACGTGATCAGCAAAGTCTGGAATCTGTCAACCGATCTGAATCTGAGACTCCAGTTGAAATTTGAGTTGTACCTCGTCTTGACCTGATAAAAGTGTCAGAAGCCACAACGCCTGCATGGAGACAGAGCTGATTTCTTCGCGTTTGAGCGCTGGAGATGCGAGCCAACCCCGTGGAAAGTGAACAAGACTCAGAATGGCTTTCGTTTCGTGGTTGAATCATTTTCCGGGATGGGAACGTTTTCAAAAGGACAACGTTTCTCAAGCCGGACAACATTTTTGAACAAACCGTCCATCCCAATCTTCATAACGTAACAAGTTGCCTTCATCACTGCACCCATATATGGGTAAAAGGGACAACTAAGACATGTTGACGGGAAGTGGAACACCACGACTAAGAGGTAAAAAAACTGAGACATCAAACGACGCAAACCGTTTTGGCGTCATGACTGTCAGAAAATCACGTCAGAGATTACAAATGGCGTAGTAAATCTAAACAGAGCATGAAATGTCTTGGATTCTACGTAAAAATTGTTAGTTCTCGATCAATCTTCTAGCAATTTGTAAAGTTACGTCACCCATGGATGCGGCCGTGTAGAGACTGAAAGTGAGCAGCCACAAAGTGAATCAAACATATTACACCTCTAGATTTCAAGCAACCGCGTGGCTAAATGTAACTTAATGTACCCCTATCATTCGGTTTACACAGACTAATTTCTGGAACGTGAACACTGTTTAGAAACAAGATTGTCTCAGCCGACCTTAGTCTGTCTCCTAACAATGCAATAATGGTTGTGAAAGATAACCCGGCACTTGGATCAATTACCGCGTTGTTTGGACGATTTTACTCAGACCGTTAACTCTTATGTTCAGTTCGCTAGTCCTTCTCCATCTAGAAGTAGACAGTCAAAGTTTTATTCCATATTTATTGAACGACGTTGCTCTTCTTGAGAAAGTGCAATATAGAGCTCTAGGACAGAGAACGACACTGCGTTTGCCACCCTACCTGAATGAGTTGTACAAACTGCGTTAAGGGACAAATCAGAGTCTTGATTTTAGTATGTAGGATCCTTATCAGGCACAACACCTCCTGAGAAAAGCGTCTGTTCTTAGCTAAAATAATTAGTTCAGGAGCAACTCGCTGAAATGTCACATCGGGTGAGACTTGCAGAAAACATCATTTAACATTCGGGTGTACTCAGTTTGAAACCCCCCACCAGAGTCTGCTGTTACTGAGTCACTCGTGGTTGATTCAAGCGCAGAATTCACGCATATATAAAGTGAATTCATCATCAAAATAATTGTTACGAAATGAAAATGCTCTTGACCTCTCACAGTTGACGCTATCTGGCTGTTGTCTCCTGTTTGTTGCAATGCGACTATTGCATGGTTGGTAGAAAGTAGTTGGTTTCTATTCCGCTCACCACCATGTGAATTCTTCTATCAAAATCTTTTTGATGCCGAGCTTCTAGGACTGAAAAAGTTTTTCAGACTTTTATGTTATCTCTCAAAACCGTCCAGTTTTCCTTCGGGTGTACATGAGCTTCCTCAGCTTTCTTAAGCCCGCAAAGTCCTCATAAATTCTATTCATCATGTTAAATTAACAGAAGAGTCGGGTTATGCGTTCTAGTAGGCTAGTCTTACGCGCGGTCTGTATGTGCATACATATCTACATCTTGAAGTGGACAGAGGGCAGAAGACTATACTTAAATATTTACTTATATGTATATACTGATATCGAACGTGGTTCTATAAATACAATAGCAAACGGTTTAACTATACAATAACTTACGACCAGGTTTACGGAGACATTACAGCGCAGCGGAAACGTCACAAATCGTCCAGTTAATTCTGGCGGTAAGATAGGTAGCCCGTTACTGTTATTCAGATAAAAAATTATGGTACAATGCGGTAGGAAACGAAATATAGGTAGTAAGGTCGGATGCAGTTCGACTGTTTACGGCTGAAATGGAGTTTATGGAGATGAAATGTGTATTACCGTATCAACGGTTGAGAGTGGGGGGCGGATAATTCAAACTGACCGGCCACTTAAATTCGAGGATGAAAGCGTACTACTGTACACATATAAGTAGGGTAAATTTAAACGTGAAATCAGAATTAATACATCCCATGAACATTTTGTTGGTACTGGTTGACCGCCTAACCAATGAGTTAACCGAATGAGTGTCAAGGAGTGAATGTTGGTTTTCGCTTCGGGTGGCATGATAGAGGTGGTTTTGAACAGAATCCTTTGGTCATGACAATGTCTGAACGATGACCGAAGCTCTAACACCACGAAAAAGAAAATGGTGTAGCCGACACGATCAGAGATGGGGATGATATGCGTATATTGAAAATAACAGATCATTCTTTCATTCTTGTTAACATTATCGCTATTCTGTGGGGGTGGAAACTACAAACAGGATGGGCATGCTACTTCATTGAGGACGAGCGACCGCACTATACTGCTTACCCCACTGTTATTCAGTAGCGGGGAAGGAGCATAAATTTTGACAGCGAAACAGCCGCGTGAAAAATACAAGAGGAAACTTTGAATTGCAGCGTGGCATGAAATAGTCCTCGGTACATACAGGAACTGGGCAATACCGTCCGTTTTAACCGTGACGTTCTCGGGCCAGTGTTGTAGGCTGATGAGTAGACCTGTTTGCCGTGATGTTGAAGCGCATAACCCATGTGTGGGTTTTATGAATAAACAACCTTTGTGCCACCCGCGTCCTTGGCGCACAACGCTAGTAGAGAACAAAGTCAATGTTATGAACAAGAAGGGTGGACCATTAACATAAAAGATGTGTTGTATGCTTGAAAGTCAGCAGCACACAGCAAATTCATAGTGGGAGCAATACGGAAATTGATTCCATTCGTGGCCACTAGGCAAAACTGCGCGCCAAAGACTTCATTCGGTTGATCCCTGGGTGCTGACTGAACAACTGCTTGAGCACCTATCGCTAGAGAACTTCTAAGACTGATAACCTGTCTGTGAAAATGACACATCCTTCCACAACCATAAGGACTTCTCGACGATAGAATTATTTCCGCAAGTCGCCAATGCGCTCTGCGTACGGCTAAGTCGTGTGGATGAGCGTCATTACTTGCCCCAAAATTGGGTCCACTTCGGTCGCCTCCTTGATCATCTCTGCTGTCACTGGTAGTGCTCGAACAGCCTCGCTGGGGATGAGGTGTACCTCAGGTTCAATGTTGACCACTGCGATTACTGTGTCCTCGCTGTTTGGTGTCTGTGACCCTACAAGTTTGGATAAAGCGTCAGCCCAGTCGAAACTAGTTGTGGAACGGCACTGTATCGTGAAGTCTTAGGCAAGAAGCATTGGTGCCCACCTTTGTAAGCAGTTGTTCGTGTAAACCGGGATTCCTTTCTCTGAGTCAAACACTGCGAACAACAATTTTTGATCTTTCAACAACGAAAAACTTCGTGTAGGTAGGCAGCCGCAACGGAGATATCCTCGGGCATCGTATCCATCACTTGTTAGAAGATGGCTGGCGCTGTCTTCAGGCCGAATGACAGGCGGTTAAACCGATAAATCCCTTTGTGGGTGTTAACTGTTAACAATTTCTTCGACGAGTCAGCGACTGTCGATTTCAAATAAGTCTCGGCCATTCAGCTTCGTGAAGAGATTCTCCGGTATCAGCAAGCGATACAGGTGCAACTCGACAGTGTCATTTAGACCTGTGGAGTAGTCTGCTCAAAGTCGTGCTGGTCCCTTTATCTTTTTGACCACGACAATAAGGGCCGCCTTTGCCGAATATTGCAACGGTTCAATCACTCCAGCTTGCTGAAAACGTTCCCTTTCTTGTTCGGCAGTTGCCAGCACAAAGTAGTATAGTGGACGCTTGGGTCGAAATGCCGGCTTCGTTTTGGAACGAAAAGATGACTGTCTTCATCCTGGTGCAGCAACCGGGTTATTCTGTTAACACATTCAAGTGTCTCTGGTAGAGAGCCTTCGTGAGTTGAGAGTTGACCTGTGAAGACATCGCGGGATTCTGTTAAACTTGAGTTCGGTTACAGATTTGGAGTAATGGTCTGTCAACTAGATGCAGTTTGTCGATCCAATCCAGTCCAAAGAGGTCCAGGCCGGGGTTGTAGGTCACGTAGCTTGTACCTTTGACTGACGATCCGTTAAGGACTGCAGTGCACTGGACTTTGCCTATGACGAGCGACTGACCGCCAGTAAAGCTCCGAGCAAGCTGGGTTGTCGGGTACATTGTAGTTTTGCCGCATGCGATCAGAGACTAATGTAATGTCGGATGTTGTACCGAACTGTAGTCTAACCGACTTTCCGTTGTTGGAGACGGATACGTCCTTCCTGTGCGTTTTATGGTCGTCGTTTCTTGCTGCGAAAACGAGCTGCGCTCTTGAAAAGTGGAGCTTGTGTGGCTCGCAGCAGTTCTGATTGAGCAGGTTCTGACGTCTCCTAAGACAGTAATGGTTCTCTTTGTATCCCCGCCGGGAGCATCGATACTGTTTGAAGGGACAATATCGGACATAATGCCATCCATCGCATTGCCCACATTGTGTGAGAGGTTTCGTTCGGTTGTCGTTTTCCGACTTTGTTGTAGTCTTGACTGACAGTTTCACCTTGAAGACATCTTCATATCTGAGTTTGTGTGATACGGCCGTGTTGCATTAGCCTTTTTAAGGAATTAGTAATTTGATTTTCAACAAATTCCGTTTTGTCTTTCTCATTTTCCGTCTTCCTGAATTTGTTATTATCTGAAAGTATCGATCCAACGTTGTACTTGACGATAATTTGCTCGAAATATTATCGTTAGAACCAAAATTTTGCTGTCCACGCCGTAAAGATGACCAGTTAGAAATCGAAGTCCAATTTGAGAATCTATTCAACCATACGCTCCATCTGAGTGCCTCGTTTGATGCCAGTCTTCAACAGTTTAAATCCGAGTTGGTCAGTAACAGTTACAAGTATCGCCAGTCAAATATATCTCATAAGAGTCCGATAACTCGAAAGCAACTGGATGCCCTAAGAATTTTACGTACATGTGATGATAATTTAGTCACTCGACCAGACAAAGGCGCCGGGATTGTGATCCTGAATAAATCTGAATATACGGAGAAGATGCTATCGATACTTTCAGATAATAGCAAATTCAGGAAGATGGAAAATGAGAAAGACAAAACGGAATTTGTTGAAAATCAAATTACTAATTCCTTAAAAAGGTTAATAAAACACGGCCGTATCATACAAACTCAGTTTGACCAGATGAAACCAACTGGATCCATCATCCCACGACTATATGGATTGCCGAAAATCTTTATATCTCTTAAAGCAAGACTCAAACACAACGCCACATATAGGATCAAAATGAAATTCACTAATTGAGTTGAGTAGAGGTTTAAAGGATTCGTTTGCCACCTACGTCGGATGATGGGACCTCAGCTTCTGCGTCAGTGTTTCAATCAGTTTTAAGTGTACTTGTTCAACTTGTTTCTGCTGCTGTTGAGGGAGGATTTGCATCTGCTTGAAAGTAATTGCCGTCGTGAGCTCTTCCGTCGCCAATTGTAAACACTCAACAGAATGCGCTGGTTCATACACGGTGTAGTAATGCCATTGATAGAAATCGGACTCTCCTCCTCGTATTAATTATCACGGAAAATCCTGGTCCTGAAAATAACGTGACTGTTCCCGTTACTTACACCAAGACAAACCAAACGACGGGTGAAAAATGCAACTTTGTTCCGCCCCAACGACGCGTCCGAAGGAGAAAATTACAAGGTGTTTATATGGTGCATAGCGACCTACAAACATTCTTGAATCAAAAGATCGAAGGACAGACACCAAAAAAGTGGTTAAGGTAGCTAGGCCACCAGTGAATATGGCGGAATAAAGGTTGTTAACGACATTTTTGCTCATTCTGATTGGATAAAGTCGTTTTTTGGAGGAAAGAGGCGGTTCCAGACAGATTACTGTAACAGACCGCTAGCGTGTCTTTCGAATACCTTGTGTCGTTATACTTACATCTGTCCAGAGAAAGAATGCCTCAAGGATACGCGTAAAAAACCTGCCCAATGGCAACCGATTGTTTTTAAATGGATAAAACTTACTGAATCTTACCGGGTACAGATCATAGGTCAGGTAACGCAATGGGCACACCAGAAGCCGCCCCACCTTATGGACTCGAACTGATATAGCCCCCTGTTGGAATTCGAAAAGCCAGCCTGCGCTTGCTGTAAAGCTGATTCTCCTGTGCTGCCGAGACAACTGTGAATTCTGTAACCGAGTGTAGGTATATTTTCGCTTCGTGCATTGAGGAACTCTTGATATACTTCGTAGTCCAAATTACGGCAACCACTTTATGGTGAGCGTAGAATCTTGTCTTCACCATTGGGTTTCAATTGTTTCGTTCTCTGCTCACTACCTGCGTCTTATTGATAGCAAAGCACTGAGAAATGCATCTCAATGCACTTTTGCCTCCACGGAAGAAAATTCCTCTCTTGCCTGAGTTCCTTCAGCTATCACACTCCGACATGACATGAAAACAAGTTTAGCCGGAGCTGATCAACTTATCTCGCTTGAAAACAATGACGATTAATATTAATTTGGTGAGATTGGGTTTTACCATTGATATAGTACGGGGGTGCTATCAGGCAGACTCAAGAGTGCGAAGTGTACCAACGCAGTTTGACAACATATGCGCAAAACACTCATACATTTTGCTTCGTAAACCCAGTTTGGGAATGTCTCACTCTGAATAGTAACAGCTCACTACTTCCAATTTTCATTGAGGTGATGAAGGCGGCGCTCATTCAGTTCATCTTAGTCACGCCTGTACATGAGTAAACCTCAGACACAAAACTTTATCTGATGGATTGTTGTTCAACACTGACTCTAAAATGTTGTGACGATGCTAAAAGTGACCAGATTTGATGGCAGATTAAGTCTGTCAACAGGTACAGTATTGATAAGAAAACTTGGTTATCGAAGTGGTCAGTTACAACTGAATGAGCTGACAAATTCTGTGCAAACACTTTTTGAAACACAACGTGAGTGCTCACGCAGTACTTCTATGGGAAAGCCTTGAGTCAGCTGGACAGAACCGATAGTCGAAGAATAGAGTGACTGATTAGTTGCACCATTCTTCTAGGGGGTACTTTGCGTTCGGTAAGCAGAAAGAAGGTTTGGTTAGTCAGACTCGTGGTGATGCATTTTGCCATCTTTTTTCGCCCTGCTAAAGGGAAGTGGTCAGCTGAACATCACCAACCATTGATTGAGCTATGTTCACAATTCATGCGGCCTCGTGCCTAGTGTGACGTGTTGCTATCCATCACATCATCTTCTGTTTAATCATAATGAGGTAGATGGGGAAATCGTCGTACTCCACTTCGTTGACGTTTGTCTTGACCTCTGATCACTTCGAACAGCCGACTTGACTGAGAGCTTACTTGGTGCCTTCTTAACAGCAGTAATGGATTGGTCACCATGTTTCATTTCTTCTAACTTTCATACTATAGACGATTAGCCAGATGAGCTTAGATGTTTTGAAGCTATCTGTTCAAACGTGATCATTTGGTAGACAAAGTTCAGATTTGGAGGTTTTTGATCTAAACTTGTAATCCATTCCCAACTGTTAGATTAAATTATACAAATGGAAAGGTGGACAACATCCCTTGACAACATTGTTTTGTTAAATATGGTGAAAACTAGCCTTACCTTCAATGATAATTGCAATAACCAGGAAAAGTGCTAAAAGCCTGTTCGGCTTAATTCCGCCCAATCGATCGTTTAGAATGACGCTGAGAGCGCTGATGCTAAGTTGACAGCTGCAAATTCCCCTAACTCTAGTGAACGCAGATCGCTAAACACAATTACATAGACTTGCTTTCCATCACCGACTAGTGTATCTGTCAATCAACCATGGACATCTCACCGATTGCTGACGATTCACCAACCACTGCTGTAAGGAAAGCGAAGAATTTGGTAAACTAATCAACAATTTGCTTGTTGGCAACGTCGAAGGGCGATTTTTTGTGACCGCGAACTTCTACTAGACATTCCTGGCGAGTAATCGAATGAAAGCATACAAATCGTTGCTATGGGAATCGCCATGATTCAAAGCGCTTCCGCAGCACGGCTGTCACACGTCATGTTAGGGAGGAGTGGTGCAGTAAATTTAGGTAAACAGCATGACGTGCCCTGGATTATGTGAAAATTGTTAGCTCTCGATCAATATTCTAGTGATTTGTAAATTTGCTTCATTCAGGAATGCAGCTTTTTAGTATCCAATGTCTGGTGAGAAAATTACCGTGATGGCACAGTTCATTAGGGAAATATCGTATTTGTAGTCCGTTCATTTGCATTCATCAATGCACGCTGGTTCCACTCTGTAGCTGCCTCACAAGCACTGGAACGTTTACAGAGACGTGTGTCAGCAGCCAGGTGTTATCGGCCATGTATCGTGGCGGCCAAAACACTGACATGATGGAGCTGGACGGTTCTAGTTGAAACGCGCGCACACTCCTTTACCAGCCAGTGCGACTGTGGTTACGGCAGTGTCCTGAGGCCATTCGCTAGCCCGATTGGGTTAAGGGGCATTTTTTTAGGCAAGCTCCTTGGGTAAGCGGTTCACCTGAAGTTTCCGAGACATGGTTTGGTCATTTAGTTGTGTATCCGGGTCCATACTTGTGAGGTGATCGGCACCTAAGATGGTCGCAATTCACCAGCAAATACAGTAGGTTACAAAATTTATGGTAATATACCGCACCTCTGCACCCACTGGCAAATACTTACTATCGTCGTCCCAGATGTCGTGCCAGACCAGGGCTCGGCATGCTTTTCTCACCCATCTGCAACGTGTATCGCGCCTGTTTTCTCTGTACTATTCCTTGCGACGTGTCCAACTTGGACTCATTCGATTACATTTTTAAAGCAACTTCTAGCAGTTCGTGTATGTGATAGGATGAATGATACCGTTCTGGAATAATTACTTAGGAGAACTCTCTCGCTGTTCTGCCCGCTTACTTACGCATCAAAAAGGGTGTGCACTGTTCCCTACGCCAGAGTGAATTTTACAATTTTTCCAGTGTCATGATCATGCTGATCGTATATACAGAACTGCCTGACCAAACAATCAATTCACGTAACGATTCCAGCACGAGAAGCCCTGTATTCTACGTTCCATTACAAACTGAACAGTTTTCGTTCTACACAGGTGCGCTCTATCGTTCCGCTAACCGATCTGTATTTACATAGGACCAAGATCCCCTACTACCCACCAGTGATCACTGGTCGATTATCGCACGACCGTCCGACCGGCACTCTCAGCCCACTGTCGAGCGCAATCTTGAGAACACATCAACAACCTGATCAGCCACTGGAAGAGTGGCTATAGCCATACCCACGGTAAACAAGTGCCCTGAGTCATCAACATTTCGGTCAGCGGATTCGTTCCCTTAGTCTTCATGGCAGCTTTCCGATCAGGAGGATGTCCACATCCGAGTTTCCAATCTGCTTTTGTCTTCTTGAAGCAAGAACACAAACGAAATTCTCGGCCTAGCATCTGCAGTTCGGACTAACTGCAACCGACAACAAGTGTGCCGTTACATTTGAGCCATTATGTCAAATCGAATCAACCTGCTAAACTCTCACGACAACCATAGAGTCACACCTTTTCTAGTGGTCGTTGGCGCCCGTTCGTCGATAGTAAACCACCTTGCATCTAGCTCATAGCCCTCCAACTTAACGTCGGGCGTAATCTGTATGATTTTGGACTCATATCATGTCGTACAGACAAGATGGACTAATTTTACTTCCTGTCATATTGCTCCTCTTAATTGTTGTCGACATCCGTGTGGCTGATTGTTGGAATACTGCGTGTTCCTGTGTGTATTTGACTTACTGTCAGTTATTTGTAGTATGCCTGTGGTGAACCGGGTACTATAGCACAATCAGCATTTAACCACTCATGCCCCCAAAGCTGCTGGTCTGTGACAAACAGCTCCGTAATAACAATATGTATTCAACCTGTCTTCCGTGCAAGTCTCCGATGCACTCTACCTGTGAACTGGTTCCGCCTTTGGTCCACAAGATGTTAACGGAGGACTCAAATGGGAGTTTAATGTAAGTGAGCCCACCCCATATAGTGGCCATAACCTCAGAGGAGAGCCAGACTGCACTACAGAGCTTGTTACTTGATAGGTACCTCCGCTGTCGCCATACTAAAGATGTATCTCACATTCCACCTAGTTTTACTGACACTGAAAACATGACTCCTAGTTAGAAGCTCAGCCAAAGCAAGGAGGCGATTATCGTAGTTATAACCGAAAGATCATATCCATATTGTTAACACGAGGCCGAGGCCTCCAGAAATTGTGGTCTCATTCTGTTTGTCCACATAATATCTCACTCCTTGCTAATCGTGTTCGATTAGGCAAATGTTCGAAACGAAGCTACTCAAAACGTAAAACATTCTCAGAACCACAGAAAACTCACTTAGTTGAAATAGAAGAAGAGAAGGCAGGCAAAGCACAACCCGTTCACTTTGATACACAGTGTAAAGTACGCACTATGTATATAAGTACCAGCGCACCCAGAATGATGTCACTAAGATCGTACATAGTTCTCTGCCCAGCGGTGGTTGTGTCCAATATACCTAAGAGCAGTTTTGTAATGCTAGCCGGTTAAAGAAGGCACAATAGAACGGAATTTAAAATTTCTGCACCCAGTCGAGTTATTTTGATTTCTTTCAGAGGGATCACTACAAAGGCCACAAAAAGCTCTGTTCTTAAATACACTCAGGTCACTCTCCATACTGAAGCAGACTTTTAGAAGCTAATAACCTTGTTTGAAGTCAGCCACAATGGCACTCCTAGGGTATATCATATCCGTAACAAATACACACGTCTGCAGTCGTCATCTGATACCCAACGAGTTGAGGGGCGCAGGCACCTGGACATTATTACACACAGTGTGTTTGCTTCAGAAGGCTTTGATACCATCATTCACGCACTGTACGAGCTGGACCAGTGGAAATCCCTAGCATCACACATCGATCTCCGATATGACTGTCAGTGGAGCAAATCGTCTTCCCCGGAAAGCATACCTAGCTCTGCCGGGCGCCAACCAACTCTCCAACCATCCCTCTTAACGGAGGAGATAACGGAACCGGCGTATGCAACCTGACTTGAAACCCGAATGCGACTGACTTTTGGGATCAGACATCGCCCTGATAGACTAATAATTGCAAGATCTGAGTGCAGACAATGGTGTGCCACCACACATCTAACGCAGTTGTTCCTAAGATCGTCCCGAGCGACCTTCAAGCATATGCCGAATACAGTAAAGGAGTTAAAACAATCCCGACTAGCCGCCATTCCAATAGAGAGCGGTGGGCTCACAGCGCACTGCAATACTTTGACACAGCTCTTCTGATCCGATGAAGCCTATCAAATAGATTCGGCTGTTATGTTCACTGTAGGCACTGAAACTTCCTTCTAATAATTCTCTTAGACCAAGGTGGCCTCAACAGCCCACAAACTTGACGAGCTTCAAAACACTTGTACTCTGTGCATCCCGCTTATAGCGGACATCATGGTGACCTGGTGCAAGCAGGAAATGAAAAAAGGCAAATCGTTCATTTCTGGCTCTACAGTTTATCGCAGTGGTAGGAAAATCGATAAAAGAAGTGATGCAGCTGATCAGTTAGGTTCGCGCTCAAAGACTTCATATGTTCGTGACAGGTTGCTGCCGAATCCTGCCTTCTGGTAATTATTGTCACTTGTAACAGGCAAGCCGGACGCTCTGGCTTCGTGTACCCGATACACTCGTAAACCCAATTTGTGCAACGTGAAGACAACGGGAGACAGCGTTCCTCAGAAGTACGGGGTTCCAACGATATTCCTATAAAAGAGGATAACAGAAACAAACGTGAGCCAAAGGCTCAGTAAAACATGCACACGACTTACATAAACGAAAACCAAAATGGCGTCAACAGCACGCTGTGTTACACACTCAAATCTTCACCTGTTTTTTCAGCGTGATCCACAGCTCGCTTATAAGGACGCTGATCCAGCAATATATAACGACAGAGTAGCGAACAAGACTTGTTTTCCGTGTTTGATCATCAGGCTAATTACAACACAATAAATATGAAAACAGTGACTAATGTGAGTCAGATAAACGGTCAATATAGGTTAAGGACGACATGTTTGTTATCAGTTATGTGATCACTGTTCCAAATCATGGGCTTGATTGATTGTGGGCCAGGGGAGGTTAAGTGTCCGCACGAACTTCTTCTGAGCACAGAGGTCAGGGTTGCGCAATCGGATGCTGATGGCTTCGGCAACGGTCAACATTCGAAATCTCACCCCTTTTGATCGATTCCTTGGCACTCGATAGACAATCCGAAAAGCATCTTTCTTACT
>QNGE01000606.1:149200-203609 GCA_008508345.1 Paragonimus westermani
TTATCATTGTGAGTATGGGCTTCGGATACTGCCAGGACGCCCAGACCTGTGCAGGAGAGCGATTAGGGCCCTCATCCAAAGCCTTTGGCTAAAAAGCCTGAACCGCAAGGCAGCAGTTGTCTCACACACACACACACACACAGGCGACGGCAGCAAACACCACTGTACACACGAACCAAGCAACCAGACACACAGTCAGTCCAGGCAAAACGGAGCAACAACACAGTCTCCACGCACAACAAACGCACGCATCTGCTTTTTGTCTGGCTGCTCCCCATCGGCCAATCTGACAAGGTTGAACCCGCAAGGACCGAAGTCCTAGTCAGCACAGCCCTCCGGATCAAAACAGAACGCAAGCCTGACCACCACGCCAAGGTAGCAGAAAAGGTCAGGAACCGTTTACCTAATGGCATATACACAGACATACATGTACAGGGTTTTCACAAATCCTACTTATGGATGACTACTTACCCTGAGATTGACTTCGACATCCGCAGGGTTCACACTAAATCTGCATGATCTGTTTTTTGAACTCGACAATCAACTTATGAGTTTTCATTTAACGAAAACTTCAGAAAGTTCAAGTGGTGAAGGAACACTCAAAAATCTTCAAGGTTAAATTATACTCTATCCATCGAAGAACATATGAATAGTGGTCTGTCAATTTATACCCCTCTTGGTTATAGTGACCGCGAACTCATATCCGAATTAATAGGTGGAGCAGAGCTATCCACTCCAACTAGTAGGATATTTACAAAGCTGAGTGGATATCACCGACCGAAAAACTTAACGACGTGTCCTTCTGGTACATCAGCGCATGCGCCAGTCGATTAATGCTGGCAGTTTATTACGACAACCTTTATTAAGACCACTGAGATTTATAGTCTGATCAGGCAACCTAGACAATACAGGTGTAAATGTCCACTTCGGCGCTGCAGATACTATTTACTGACGATAAGGAAACCAGTTTGGAAGTATCCGTGAGAGGGAACTGAAGTACTGTATAGTCCACAAATGAGTAACAAGAGCTTAGCGAGCAGAAGGAAATCGGTACCAGCTAGGTCACTCAACGAGTTTAGTGTCATTCCAAAACTGTTCTACAACACTTTTGCGTCCATCAACAAAAGCCGTCCTGAAATCTCTCATTTGCGCCACATAGGTGGATGACAGCCTCGACAGAGAAGCGGCCAACAGCCATGGTAATCAGTATCTGAATGTGTTCGTCACCATCTTTGCAAGGTCAGTGCGTATAGCTGACACCAGTACATCAAATGTCAATGGGACAGTTAACTTCAGGTCACACGATTTGCTCCAGAAACTATCAAAGCTTTATGAAAACTAAGTCCTCACGTGTTGATTTCGTCTCTGTTCTTGTCACAAAGTAGTGTGTTAAAAGACTACCAAGGTCAGTGTGTGGACACTTTAGCCGATTTTTCCATTGAACGTTAACTGGTCCATACCTGGAAGTTGTACAGCGTATCACCCTTCTTTAGACGCGCTGATCGCAACGAGACCGCCAGTTACAGGTCGATTGCAATATTATTCACTGCCCCAAGACAGCGCTTGAATGACGGCCACTTACGTGAATAGTTCAACCGATCTGTATTCCTGTCTCACAATCGACATCGATTTCAAAACGTACTAATCGTACGCTACCAACTTACTTCTTGTCCGACAACATTTGACAACGGTGACTGGTGAAAGTAAACTAGTTAATGCTTTTGATCTAGTAGATCATTTAACATTCAGTGTGGAACTTTATAATTATGGTATAAAGAATCCTCTAGTCCTCTGGCTTATCTCTTATTTTCAGTTTAGCTCCTTTAATGTCAAAGTGAAGGGTTTTTTCCAGGTTGCTGTTGTTTGCCTAGCGATGTAACACAAGATTTCATACTAGGGCCCTTGCTGTTTGTTGTGTTTGTCATCGAAACCCTACAGCATGTCAATTTCATATTTGTGTAACATGCCGATAACACTAGAATTTAACATATAATGGACACTGTGATTGGAAGTAAGAAGCTACAGAGTGATTTGAACATATTACATCGGTGGGTCACAGACAATCGTCTTCCACTTAACATGACCAAACGTAACGTAATACACCTCAGTCACTTTGTATGCACAGCTTACTTTCTTGGAGGCGAAAACAGTTGCGTATCACCACACGTAGACATGACTTGAGCACAATTGTCTCCTAACGGTAAAGCATTTTTGAAGACGTTCACCAAGCCAAAAATATCTTTAACACAATGTACTGCCAATATTTTTGCTTCTTATGCATGAAGCTTGGGTTCCGTTGAATTAAGTTGCTTTTGCTGGATCCTGGTGTTGGCAATTGAAATTACGAACTGTAATTATCTGCAACCTGTTTTCCAGCTAGCCCTGGTTTTGCCAGGGTTCACACTAAACTTGCATAATCTGTTTTTTGAACTCGACAATCAACTTATGAGTTTTCATTTAACGAAAACTTCAGAAAGTTCAAGTGGTGAAGGAACACTCAAAAATCTTCAAGGTTAAATTATACTCTATCCATCGAAGAACATATGAGTAGTGGTCTGTCAGTTTATACACCTCTTGGTTTGCTGTAATCTCCAGCCGGTTCATCCACTTTATTCAAATGTTCTCACGTTCGGTTAATAACTCCGCTGATGACGATCATTGTCTGGAGATACAGGAGCTTTTCAGTTCTCGCAGCTTTTAGATAAATGCCGTTCATCAGACAGCATTGCTGGCGAACCATTTTTCATGCAAATTCGTACAAGAGTACGATTTTCCACGAAGATGTTGAACAACACAACGATAAACACAACGATCCCAATTAATCAAAACAAGATTGGATTACAATGCCCCCGTACTGTTGAACAAAATACCAGGTTGAGTAGTTAGAAAACCTCAATAATTTCAAGCGACAAATCGTTTCCGGGAGATGGATTAATATTCGGTGCCAAACAGGCTAAAGATGAACCATACCGACATAATATGACGTCCATACCCAAAAGAGTTCTTCTGGGCAATGAACAACGGGAATGAACTGAGTTCCAAATAGGTGATGTACGTACCGGTCAAGCAAGGCTACTCACACAACTATCTGATTGATGCGGTAAAGCCAAAACTTCCGGGTCAAGGTCCATTTGCAGTAAGAAACAGGGGCGGTAGAATATACAAAAGTGAACACCTGAGAGGAATAGGGTTAGGTCGGATTTTCACGACTGAACTAGAAAAATCAATACAACGGGACAGCAACTAATTTTAGTTTTGGATCAAATGGCATGAAATGCACTTGTTGACGAAAACCCTTCCATCTTGTTGCAAAGACCTCGAACTGAGCATAAATCTACAAGCTATGGCCGTATTTAAGAGTAGCTGGCATTGTAAATCCAGTGAAAAAACTTCTACTTGGGTTCTGACGAGTGTAATCCCTGATCACTGCTGAACGCAGATTTCAGGGTATGTTAGAAACACATTAAGGTTACGTGACCTTAATAAGGTACCGCGAGGGTGTTTAATGGTATAGCTCTAGTTTTATGAATTTTTTCCCTGGGAATTTCATTGAAGTTTCAGTTGTAACACGCAGTTAAAATGTGAAGCAACGGTTGTATTTAGAGTTAGACTACGTAACCCATAGCAGTACTGAGGCAATAGAGGAGATTAAGACCATATTATTTTTGTGTGGAATTATCTTCGTTGATTACTTGATCTTCCGATATGACGTGTAAGGAACGTTCAATTCAAATTCACACCGTGATATCCGACAGAGTGTCGGCTGGATAAATCACCAACACGTTCCTCAGAAGGCTAGTGAAATGTCGTTGAGTTTCAGTGGATTTATGGAATAGCCTAACAACAAGGTCCAGATAGGACGCAGACAACCGTACGAGGTAATTTCCAACTAGTGTAGGTTTCTTCCTTTTTGGAAAAACATATTTAATTCACTATTGTTCTGCTGAACTGGATTAAAGAGCCATAAGTTATTGAGGTTAAAACAGTTTGACGCTTGTTAGAATGATGGGCCCCTGCTGTCTTCAGGAATGATATGGAGAATAAAGCGGGCTGGGAGATATTGCTGCTGTTGAGGGAGCCAAAGAAGAATCTTTCTCTGAGCTGGAAACTGTGAACAAGTCTCAGTACTGTGAAGATTGATTTAGATTGCACAACATTTTAGAACGCATACACAGACATACAGATCAAGTGTAGTTAGGGACTGAGATTTTATGTTGATACGGTGCTAGGTTTACATAAATGGTGAGCCGTAAGAGTCCGATTGTTTGGGAAAGATAGCTTCTTGAGAACGAAGAACTAGGTGGTTCTGAACAAACATAATGGAATTAACGAAAATTCGTAATTTCCGTACAGATTGTGAATGACGAGACAGATGGCATATATGATAAAAACATTAGAGTTGCAATAACATCGTGAACTCTAAGTTTCCCAATACGTTCGCATTACTTTGCCTACCGAAGCAGTTTTGACGCATAACGAGCGTAAGCGTTGTAGAATCCTACAATAGGGACGACGCTAGCAACGGAATGACGAATAAGCTGTCCGTGGTGTACGAACTAGCCCAGTGGGTTATCGGTCAAGGAGCGTTCGGTTTAAACGACTGATAGGATTCCTTTCCTAACAGATCACAACTCTCATCCAGGTCAGCTGTTCAACATGACTTACATTCTCGAGGCAATCAAAGGATCTTGGTCTCAATTTTCGATATTCTTCTAGTTGTCCTACAGTGCGATAGTGGACACAGGTATAAGGTAGCCATTTGATAAGCTCACATGCGCCCACAATTACACGATGACTCGGATAGGGTTACTCATGCGTGCGCTAATCAGTAGTTCGCCACAGTTTGTTCACAGCTGAATCCTCATCATAGTAGGCAGAAAAGCTGACAAACTAAAGATATGGTTGTTCTAGGGGTATGCCGGTTAGAGTTGTAGTTTTGCAAAAACTGCTGACTTGATTCTAACCAAATTTGGATGACTCGTAGTGGGAAAAAATATTGTAGAAAATGACCAAAGTGTGGGCCGTTGGATTAACCATAAAATGGAGCTAATTTCTAACCTGATAAACGGCCTGAATTGACAACGTAAGTGGTTCGATTTGTTGACGTGAATACGAGTCACCAATAGAGCAAAAACTAGACCGTACACACTAACTCCCCGTGGTCTGTGCAGAAATGACAAAAAGCGGAAGTTTTCCACTTATGTTTCATATTGTTTTAGGACCCAGTCTATCACATTGAGCCAACGTATGGGTACCCGGTGGACTCGAGTGTAAGGTGCATTGCAGTTCGATACATGAACACGAGTTGTGTTGTGCAAGATAACCCGAAGAGTTTTCCGTGAAGCAAACAACTTACCCGTTTTCTTTGTTTAGTAGCATGAGCAAAAAGACTGATGTCCTCGTAACCTCGACAACCAGATCATTATACTCATGAGTGAAATATAAAATAAGTTATTAAGCCAATATGTTAAAGATTGTCTTATAATTAAAGGTGACAGATATGCGAATTCCCTGGGAATACAGCCACATTAACTGCCTTCTGTTGTGTGAGCGTTTGCGCAGACCATCAGGTTAATGACTCACAATTAAGCATAGATATTAGCCAACTTTTGCTGACTGAATGTAATAAGGAACCAGTGTTTTGTTCGTGATTGTGTAGTACTCATGTCTATTCTCATAAGAGTCAGTGGATAAGTCGATCTAAAATTAAGTGAAACTGAGCTGTCTGAGTTGGCCTCCAATCTGATCGATCAAACCATGTGCAAAATTGATTTTTTCCAATCTAATTTGTGGATAAGTCAAGAGCGCATTGATTAATCGATCATTCGATCATGCAAAACAAGTCAGATTCTACAATGGGAGCAAGTCTACTGTCTGTTAAGAGCACATGAGCAGCTATTAACTGTTATCTAAAAAACGTGCATGTTTGTGCTGGTAGCATTGGAACCGCATGTGCCGAACAACTTACCTTTCTCTATTCCGTAATCACAAATGTGTGAAATCTCTTAATGTTTTTAGACTTTCTTACGAAGTCTAGTTTACCCAGATAACTTGAGACTGTCAAATGCCTTGTTTTCTAGTACACTGCTTGTTCATCAACAGAAAACCCGTGAGCTACTGTTTTGAATCCGCGAAAAGAGAACTCTGATGGGGAAGTGCAATTTTCAGGGTATGAAAAGTGACTGATGACTATCGTATGGAATCTTGCCTACTTGCCTTCGTTTTCTGAGAACGACAGTGATATGATAAGCGTTATTTATTTTGCACAGTGGGATGAAGTCTAGTGACAACAGTGATAACGAATAACGCACATTTCATGTGTGCTCGATAAGCCGACAACATGGTGGCCAATGACTTCTGTTTGTAACTCGCAGTGTACAAGCCCTACACCCCCTTCAGCAATCTCTCTCTTTCTCTCTGTATTGTACAGGCGGTCACATACAAACACCTTGATATTGAGCACCCAAAATCCTCCAACAAGCTAGATTCCCTGTGGATGTGTTTCCATATATATGCACAGCTTTACCACTCTTTAGAAGCCCAACTGTTTTCCTACACATCCTTCAGTAATAGCAGTAACAGCAGAAAGCCATTTACAGGCAAAAGATGCTGCTTTATCAACTTCGTTAAATAAATTTCAAAGTAATTGATAGACCTGAAAGAACAGTAGCTTCACTGCAGTCACCAGTTGTTTGACTAACTCACAAGATGACTGGGCTACGGGATGACCACAAGCTATGGGGGCACTGATCGCCTCTCAGTTGTTTATTTCCTAAGCAAAAAACTGACATCACAGAATTTAAAATCAAACACGTTTGGTTGTATCTTAAATGTTGTTTCCTACAGAATGTTTAGACATACAGAATTCCAAACCGGAAAATGGAAACGGAATGGGTCAACGCTGAAAACCATTTAGGCTACTATCAGAAAAGCATCAGCTTAATAAGCGATTCATCCTGCTCCCACATAGTTGGATGGTGGTTTCTGATTGCAACCGGTCCTGCATACACTAACAATAGTTTGTTTTGGGCTGAGCACAAACCCACGGAAGCTCCTCTATTTATCGACATCCTGTCACCATCTTAACATGATTTACGATTAGTGTCGTTTGTTTCTTCTGGGTGTAAAAGTTTGCTGGACCAATTTTGGTAGATGTCCGGCAACCCTGATTGCAAATGATTTGGCAAACTGAGCTATTCTTTGCTTGACACGGAACTTACGGGTTCGGACTGTTCCGTACACCAGCCATCATTTTGCACCCGCGATATTTGCCCAGATGACAGGTCGTCTCCTATGAATAGCAGTTGTAAAACTATTGTCATTTCTGTAATTGTGGATTACGGTCTATCTTATACATCACTCAGATCGAACCTTTTAAAATTCCTTTGGATAACCATTGTCAAGAGCAGTCTACTCCATTTGAAGTGATTCGGTACTCCAGACCAGTCTTACCCGATCAAACAGTATTCTCACCGAAGTGAAGACACTGACCCATCCATGGATAGATGTACGCACTCGCTTAACGATGGTGATGCCTGCGAACGACTGTCGGCTATCAGACTCACTTTGTAACGCACAACGCAATTTGCATATAAACAATTCAGTTTGTCGATCAATTATTTCTCCTATATCCGCTCATTCATGAATTCGTGAACACCACCACCGAAAAATCCACGAAATACTAGACGGAGAAGAAACGCGTAGCAAACAAGCTCGTTTCCAGTGCTTCATTATCAGGCTAAATACAACATGTTTATGTGGGTTCGCTGGGTGTAATACTTCACTGGGGTGAGGGACGGTAATCATTAATATCCAGTTAGACAAACTCATGAAATCTAGTTATGTAACGCCAGTAACTTGAGTTGTGAACGTTGTCGGAAAATCGGTACTCCTACCCCGACAACGTTCACAACTCAAGTTACTGGCGTTACATAACTAGACTTCATGAGTTTGTCTAACTGGACATTAATGATTGCCTTTCCTCACTCCACTGAAATACGGGATTGTGCAGTTTGTCTGTTGATTGTATTTCCAATGTACTCCCCAAGGTATCCTAGTTAGGACCGTTCCAAGTGGACCATCGTTCACTATACCGGCAACCTGAAAGCAAGCCTTACTTTGAAACATAAAGTTCATATTAGACCTACACTATAATAGTAGCCGTTCCAGCCTCTGTTCTGGGATCGTCATCTTTATCTTATTTGAAATGGTGTGAGATAGCAAAAACGGAAGATTTCTCCTAATGGCCTGTTTATAGACAACCACTCAGTACCGAAAGAGACCATATGCTTGTTAGACTAGCTGAGAATTTCGGCAGACGCGGTCACTGGTGACCGGCATTCCGACAGTGCTTATTTGTTGATAAAAACTGACCAATTTTTATTGTGGGGAGTTAGACGTGGTCATTACTGGTCTCAGCAACTTTATGCTTATGCACCTCGATAAGCCCGCGTGGCTCAGCAGTCTGTTTACCACATGAACTGTGACCTGTAAACATGGTATCATCCCAAAACTTGTCCTCATATAACGATTACACTTCTCTAAGAATGTCTCTGCACATTTGTCAGATTATCAGCTTTTTGTTGCAAAGTAGAACATGAAGGCGCACTGAGGATCGGTTTCATTTCGCTAACGCGGTTTTCACGATCCACTTCATTAGAATGAAGAGTAATCAACTTATCGTTAGCTCTTATGTGCTTTAGGGACGAGGCGTATGCCTCGGTTGGAAGATAGCTATGACAACTCACAGAGATTCTGAACTGACAGCCAAATGTTGACAAGCATTCCTCCAACTACTTCGTATTAGGCCCCGAAATTGGTTGAAAGTTGAGCGCTGTTCCTAAAAATAATCAGACTGTACATGTGTCATTCTAAATTTGTCCTGACTGGGAATTCGGAAACTCAGACTTAGGGATAATCCGTTAAGTTGCAATTTGTCCAGCTCCGTCAATGATAAACACATGACAAATGTGTCTGGATCTCCAAGGGACTGACTAACTTTTAGATTAGGAGTCACTTTTACAACAGACAATCCAGTCATTCATATGATGGTGTGGAAATAAGTTACACAGGACATTCTATACAACAACCATTGACCGCTGAGTAGAGTTCATCAGTTAATTTGGATCTTGCTGTGCTGTACCGATCGTCGGTTTGCTTCGTACAGGCAAGATTTACTTGAAGGAATTTCATATGAGCCGTCTGCACTGAAAAACTAGTAAGCGAAGGCCGCACCCGCAGAAATCGTGTGTTGTCAGCCTTTTGTCTGTTGTACTCAACCTCGTCGCAGGAGACACTTGTCTGATGTTTCTCATAAGATTTTACTTATTGTCATTTTCGCCCTGGTTTGTCGCTGCGTTTGCAACCGCCACTATGAGCGATAGCTCAGTTCACGCTACACGTGAATGTTGACCACAGCTTTGTGTACATCATACACCAAATTGTTCAGTCACCGGCTGGAAAAGTCCGAGCCCTCGCATCCTTGTGGCACTCAATCACGGGTTTACATACGATGATCACAAGACGTCTACTTTCGAACAGTTTATAAAAGAAGCCACTATCAGCCGGTGCTATCTGATACAAAGCCTAACGGATTTCGTTATGCTTCCAACGGAGGTGCTACTCGGGACATTCGTCAGCAATTTAATAGGAAAGAGAACACACTTAATACTCACCGCCAAAAGACCATGGAGATCGTTTGGCGATTGACCATTTCGGTTTTAATGTAGTATGTAATTTAGAGAACGAAACTACTTCGAGCATAGGATTCCGGACACCCGTAAGTTAGATCAGTGCACCTGCTAGCAGTGTCTTGCCTCTTACCCAAGCAAATATTCACTGATATCGACAGAGTTCCCCGAAGCCAAAAAACATGGTGATTAAGCGGCGAAGGAGATCTAACTGCTGAAGTCAGTAAATGATTATGTGTATAAGTAGCTATCCAAGTGTTGTAACCAACATGATACTGACTTGGGCTATAATTCCGCTACGGCCAGCAACACGAACACACCGCAGGCAGCTCGGGCTATACCGCTGGCACTTTCACTCACACGTCACGTACTCAGCGTAAATCCGAAGGAACAAGACCAGGAGGAGTGTGATTTGAGGCATTAGTGTCCAGCAAGTTAATGCTGGTTAGCCAGATGATAAGCTACTAGAGAAGTGAAGTCCTCATAAAACGGAAACAAAATAGAGAGACTTCAATGGTAAGGTCCATGCCAAGAAGAAGGAGGTTGGGACTGTAAGACAGGAAGATATTTAATATGGGAGTAAACGAGACTAACTGGCTACGTGCAGAGTGGGGGTGCACGTGCACTTCCCGCGAAGTCGCTCGGTCCCATCGATCCTGTGTTTTGGCCATCACGAACCACGACCAATAACACCTGGCTGCTCACACGCGTCTTTGAGACCGTTTCAACGCTTGAAAAGCAATGCTGGGCTGGAAAGCAACATGTTTCGGCGACTCCAAATAGACAAAATAACCACACGATCGGGCCCCTGGATCGTTTAATTCATTCGAAAATACCCAATTAAGTCATGAGAACGACGTTCATAACCTCTATTAACTTTTTCTGGTTCACCCTAGCTATTGTTTCCATATTTATTGTGTCGTAATTTACCTGGCGATCAAACACAGGAAACAAGTCTTGTTCACCAATCCGTCGTTCTCAAAACAATAACGCGATATTTCCCTGCCAGATTATGTCACCACGATAGTTTTTTCAACAAACGATATATAGTACGCTGTATTCATGAACGGAACAGATCTACAAATTACTAGTAGACTGATCAAAACCCAACAATTTTCCGTAGAATCTAGGGTACGCCGTGCTGCGTTTTCATGTTTATCGCACGGTTTGTGAACTCTGATGTTTATGGCGTGGAACGGGTGTGACGCAGTCCGCAAGCATCGTGTTTGTTCGCAAGCTGACTTCTTTAGGACTGCACAGGCTGTAAGTGTAGATGCTTCTGATGTTGGTTTAGACTCGACGCTTTCATTTCACCGAGGGCACGTCGGACATGTGGGCCCTGGGATGACTAATTCGATATCTGCCTGTGTATGTGTGTCTGAATCTGGTCTGGTTGAGTTGTGTTGGGTCATACTGTTCTCTGTTCAGTTTGCCGGACAGCAGTCGCACACAACTCGGTCAGAGACATGGTCGAGCAGCCAGGTATTATCGATCGTGGACCGTGGTAGCCAGAACACGGGGGCGATGGGACCGAGCGACTTCGCGAGAAATGAAAGTACACCCCCAATACTATCAATAGCCAGCTGATCTGGCTGTGGTTTCAGCGCTGTGCTGTGCCCGTTCGTTCATCCGACTAGGTAAGGAGGCTTGTTCTTTGAGTAAGCCTTTTTGTTTTGTGTCCCGAATTGTCTATCCCTGTCTTCACCAGTGGGACGACCGTTAAGTTGGCATCGAAGCATGCACCAGTGACATCGATACACTTTACGGTACTCCCATGTTTTTTGTATATATGTTGCGCACATCGACTACCTGCATACTTCATTGTCCTCTCACCCCTTCCCTTCTCTCCCACGTGGTCGTTGTCATAAACCGCGGCATCATCTAGCTTAACACACTGGTGAAGCCGGATTAATTGAATTTCTTTTGGTATTCAAGAGGAAACTTTGTGTAACCTACATGAGGATCGTGTAGTAGAATCTATTGTGGACATTTACTGTGAGTCATTGGATATATTGATAATATTGTCCATTCATTTTGTGTTTCACTACATTCGTTAGTTTTCGTCAATTTTCGACTATATACCTGATCAGAAATTCTAGAGAATAAACCACAGGTGAAGTATGAAATTGTTTAAAACCGTTATTATGGTCATCCAAGTGATACACTTGTGGACCGATCGCTTACATGGACTATTGCAGTACGTAGTCTGGATGATGAGAGTCGATAAACTCTCGTGATAAACCACAGTGACGCTAGAAAACCTTCATGTGGTTCATCAGCGGGTGTGTATACGCTAAACGGAACGCGCTACTGGTCCAACAAATTCAAATTGTTCACAGGTGATCACATACAGATTGTTTGATTCAACAAGCAACATACGGGCTATCGCATCACGGCGAATGAAACTTGTCATTATGCCCAATACAACTCTGAAATCACAGCGAAAATGCGTCAGTTCATCATACGGATAAATTAGCATCACGAATATCACTAAATGTTAACACTCGTGTACGGGTCATGACAATAACCACCAAACCGTTGTCACGATCAATCTAAAGTATAAACCCGTATGGGACACCATTTGATTCACCACGTAGAAATCCACTGCCTGGGAAAGCCTGACCTAGTTTCAGGTCATAGTGGCACCGTCAATTTTCTGTCCTTTCTGGCCTTGGGAAGCGTCCAGCCTCGAAACCAAACTTTGTCTGGTCAACTGTCACGTGAATATAGTCTGAAATGCACATTCCCCACATTCACTAGTCTCCTTTCTCCATCATGTGTTTGACCGTAACAGATGTGATTGCGACAGACCAGACAAACACTCAATCCAGCCATCTGACCTTGGATGCATCAGGGTAGCAGCAGGCCTAAGATCATGCGACATGCACGAGTTTCGCGAAGGACGTTTATTTTTTGTTTTCTTTGCTGCGTCTAGGCCGAGAAACAGTAACCATTCCCTTCCACAGTCTCACTGCGACTGCTTCAGCTCAACCCTGCTGTTCAATCCTAAGTTCTCAACTTTGACCATAAACTCGATACTTAGAGCTGCATTATCAATTAGTGTAACTGATCCCAGCTGCCACTCAACCACGACAAAATGTGGCGAAAGGGAGGGATGGGACTCGTCCCTTGAACTCAACTTTCCCACATCGAGCAATCAAGTTTCAAAAAAGTCGAGTGGAATCAGAAGAGACCGTTTGAATGCAGTCATCTTTAAATCTTCTCAGTGCAGTTTATCACTTGTGTACTGTTTGGAAAAGAGAACAGAACAATCGGAACGGTGTGTAAGTAGTCAGTAACTTCAGAGGAGGTCAACCAATCAGAATTTTGGTTCCACGATCTGACTTGAGCAGATGACAAGATGGACCGTTTGTTTCATCGGATCCAGATTATGATTTGTTTTTCTACTCCCCTGGAAACCGGCTGAGTTTGTGGATGAGTCCATCGGAATGAATGTGTTGTTTTCGGTTCTGTCGTATTTTTCAGTTTACTCTGCAAGTCGAACGTAGTTTTAGCTTCTGTACACCTGATTCGTGG
Source organism: Paragonimus westermani (assembly GCA_008508345.1). NCBI lineage: Eukaryota > Metazoa > Platyhelminthes > Trematoda > Plagiorchiida > Troglotrematidae > Paragonimus > Paragonimus westermani. The sequence goes on from QNGE01000606.1 coordinate 162,427, forward strand.
TCTGTTTAGGTGTTCACATCCAGCCTGTCTTAAACACTGCCAACTTCGTAGCTGGTCCTGCTAGTCCTGAAAAGTTTCCGTGTCAGAAATTGAGTGTTACCAACTGACAGCACCATCAGTTCGTTATGTGTTTGTCTGAAATTAGAAATCGTGCTTCGACCTCGAGCGCTGTCCAACCAATCACACGACCGAGATAGATAATCCGAACTAAAGTGAAAAAAGAAAAGACTAAGGTGAGCGCGATTCTCGCGTATCGTAAAGAGTAGCCGGAGTGTCACAATAAAACCACGCCATAAATTGTGCCAACAGACTATATTTTCAAGTGTGTTCGAAAATATTTGAGGTGTTTAATTTTTATTTAGCTCGGGAGCGACAGCAACAATCATTGGGAAAAAGCGAAAACACCGGGTCAGGTGTTAGTCATCTACTGAGAACGGAAACGGTACCAACTAGAGTATGTAGATCTGTCGCTCGCCTTAAGTAGCAGCTGTGGGCTGCAAACATTGAATTCAACCCGTTAGGACGTCACGGTAAGCCACGGTGTGAAATCGGTTGCACACTGACAGAGCGTAGTGCGGAGTTCATTTACAATCTAGATACGTGTGTAAGAAGCGTACAAGCGTGCTGTTGTTGCCAGGTTTTTGAACGTTATACCTAACCCTGGCCAGGATCATATCACAGAGCACTAACGCTAATATCAGCGGGCTTACTGCTACTATTATCGTTTATTTTGAAGAGCAATTCATACAGCCACATCCGAAGTAAAACAGTTTGTTTGACGACAAATTTCTCTCCTACTGAACCGCACAACGAATTCGACACATATTGTAACGAGAAAGACGTCCAATAAAGCACAATCTTGAGTGTACAACACGCTGGTTTCCGTGCCACGCGCGCGCCCACGTTTATGAGTCATCAGTCCGGACCATAACACCCCCGATTTCCGTTCACACGGCGTGCGCACTTCGACCCAGCTTGTGTGTCCGACGCCTCTTGTCAGGGCGTTTTCACCTGCTATTCCTCGTCCATTGGTCCGATCCAGTTGAGCGATGGCTCATCTGGTCACCCCTGCTGTCTCCGACCCGCTCACTGTGGGCTTTTGGACGTAGCTTGATGCACCGTCGATGTATTTCCCTAAGAGTTTCAGCGCGCGCACCTCCGGCTCGACAATCCACCACAATATCAGTGACTGACCGGAATCCACACGGGCACCCCAACTTGAGTTACATTTACCGACGGCTAGCAACTATGTGCCCAGTCGCCACCACGATCAGCCCACTGACTGTTACTATCACGACTGCTACTATATGGTTTATTCTGAAGGACACTTCACACAGCTTCATTCGAACTAAGGGACAAGCGGTGACGCGAAAAAGTTAAGAAACAGAAATGTGAAAAAGCGAAATTCCAATCAAGCTGTTTGTCAACTGTATTGTGCTACCCGGAAGTCCACACTGAACCGTTGCCATGTTCTTTCACGGGAGTAGCAAACATTATTAATTCAGTCATCAAAAAAAGACTTGCGATTTATGAAAAAAGGTGAAGGATAGGAAAAATAGTCTCTCAGTCTCAAAAGCTTTTCAGGGCACAAGCGTGCTATCACACTCATAGGTCACGCATCGGAACGGGGGACTGTCCTCCATAGTGAGACAAGTGTCAGAAGGTGGCAACAGCCAATACCAGGTTCCCGGCATAAATGTGTCCTTGGTTTTCAGGGAACTAAGAAAAGTTAGTAGGCATAGGTCAGAGACTGCGTGAGAGAGCAGTTCAAGTCGATGAATCGCATTGCAAGAGGAAGGAAACATGATATCATAGGAAGAGATGTTCACAGGAGAATGAGAAATGGAGTCCACATTGCAGCCCATGGTACGGAGAGCCGACTGAATGGAGGCATAATGAGAAACGATCCCGTACTTCACAAATTTGACCGTCCAGGCAAACTGGCTTCAGAAGACGTCCACTATTCTCAGGTCCAGTATCGCAGAAATACCTTCACGAACCGCGAAAACGTCGTGTTTCATAAACCAGCTTGTCCTTGATACCCCCGGCTTCTCGAGTACTACGTATCCCAGATCCCCGACCATGAGGTTGTGCCGTGCACAACACACATCGTGAGTGATCCAAGACAATTGGAGATTATAACCGAGGATCTCTGTTTGACCGAAGTTGTCACGACACAGAACTGAGTGATCACTTCGGAGACCTCGAGCATCCCGGACTTTAGCCCGAAGAAGACCGCATCGGAGGTGGATGGCACTAATAAAGATCCTGGGGGAAATGCGGTCTGGATTCAGCAGTCAACAACTGCAGGATGGACAGCGAGATACGCCCTGGAAACCACAGCTGAATAGTGTATGATATAGCCGATCCACCCATGGCGCATGGGCCCCCTCCTTTTTCGGCACTGCCATACCATGAACGTGTATCCGGAGATTGGCGTCCCCCAAGATACAGCTAAATGAATCATCTTTGACCACGTTCCCCAAAACCAGACATTGATTGGAGAGCAATTTCTCCAGCCGTGATTTGAGCGAGATGGGAATAGTGGTGCACAAACTCCGAATGCCCAGACCACGCAAGTGAGCTGGGGTATGGATGCAGATGATTGATGTGTCTTTTGGAAGAAAGAGCCACTGTCAAACAAACTGGCGAATTGTACAGTCAATAACTTTGAGTGTGTTTCGGTGAACTCGACTCGAAACTAGCAAGTGATTCATTTTCCGGATCAGATGCTGTCTCAAAAGAGGTAGGCACTGATGCGGCTTCAGAGGCGCTCTGGTAGTTTCATCCAGCATCGTACAAATTCGCAGTCAGTGATGCTTCACCTTTTCAGGTGAACGAGATATCCGAATAGTTCACTGTGTCAGAGGCACTTAGTGAGTGGATGATGTCTTGATCAAAATTAACAGACCCGTCACCTACAGCTGTTGCGTTGTGCTTACGATCGTCATAGATGTTGATCTCCAGTTCGGATAACTTCAGATGTACTAACTGCGGCTTCAAGCTTCTCCGGGAGACGCGTCGGATTATTGGCCGACAAGATCAGATTGTCAAAATACACGAAATCGTGGACCAGTTTATTGTATCTGGTCGACATAGAGCCAACATCTCATCCATTACCATAATGAATAGCAGTGGCAACAGTGGGTCACCCTGGCGAACACCACACTGGAACCGGAGAACGGAGCCTTTGACCGTGGTGGAAGTGTTTTGATGCGAATCGGCCAAGTAATGTGTTAGAGATGAAGGAATACCGAAAGTCTGGGCCGATCTGATGATCGAGTCCTGTGATATCAAACCGGACGCCTTGGACACGTCAATAAAAGCCGCACACAGGATGGAAGACGTGATGCAAGTGTCCCTGAGAAGCGCATGGAGTAGTGAGGTCGCTTAGAGGCAACCACCACGGTGTAGAAGTGCGAATTGGAGAGCGGACACTTGAAAATGCACATTCCAACAATCAACCAGTATCTGGTGAAAGCAACATACCAGCATTGAAGACATGGCGATAGATCTCAATTCGCTGAGGGAGGAAGGGTTATTAACTTCCGGCACAAACGAGATGCGGGAGCGGTACAGATGGATACGGCAACCTCCAATTGGCAGGAAGAGGTCGTAATATCCGGCCAAGCCATCAGCTTCTATATGCTTCAAATGTTTGGACAACAGTCTGTTCACACCTGGGACGCTATTTTCCATGCCTTTCAACGTGTGGGAAACTTCCTTTCCTGTGACTGGGTCGATCAAGAACCAGTCCGGAAGCAGAATCGTACGTGATGGTCGCTCACAAAGGTGCGGACGAGCCGACAATTCCTCGGACCAGCACTCGTTGAAATTACCCGGGGGGGGAAGGGTACGGTTAGCCTTGTAAGCAGTTTCCAGAAAAGACTAAAAAACCAGTATCTTTCTTTCCTTGGTGGTACAGCGTTTGGATCTCAGTATGGTTAGCCTTCCGTATCTGCTTCCTGGTCGACTGGCTTGTCGCAGCAACACGAGCACGTCGTCAAGTGACCAGTTACCAGGTGTACGGAACACCTTTGTGAGAAATGCATGTTCAACAGTGACTTTGCCTGTACTATTGTGAAAATGCCTGCATGGAGGCACCGGACAATTTCTAGCCATTCATTGCTATGTAATAAAGCCTTTCTATTGGATTACAGTTGGGTTGTGGATGTTTTGGCCAAACAGAAAATCCACTCGGAACGGTCGATCGTTTGGGACTCACTGTCCGACGCCATGATTGTCCATGAGGCAGAGTTTGGTTTGACATTTAGAAGCGTGTTGGTGCTCTCCAGAATACTGCCAATAAAATGTGACAGGAGCCGGTAATGAAGTTAGCGTCGAATGGAGCAAGACGGGTCCAGCTCATTGGCAAATCTGACAAGGGAAGCGAATTCTTGCTTAGACCAATTTGATCCGGCGACTCCGTTCGACAGGATGAGCATGCTTCTTGTATTCACTGAGACCGATGTTGGACGGAATGCTCTGGTCACAATCGGCGCATTCAAAGGGTGGAGGAGGCTGAGTAGTTACTTCCTGTTCTGCACCATCTCCGCATCGATGCATACGAGTACGCACCGAAAAACCGGCCTTCAGTTTACATGATTGACCATATTCAGAACAGATGTACTCCGCTCGCCAATCCACTGCTTTGGTAGATGCCGACGCAAAGGCGCTAACGGTATTTTCATTTCCTTGATCGAGAGTAACCAGTACATTCAAACCAGTTAGTCTGGTTGGCCCTAACTGGAGTTGCTGAGCCCTTAACCGGTTAAGGTTTGCAAGGCGACTGCCCAGTCGGCATCACGAGAAAGCGGTTCAGCGCACGGGTTGCTACTACCGCTAGTGGTGGTTGTGGTGGTCAGTTATATTATGTTAAGCTCCTACTTCCTTTTTATCGATCTATGGTTTGTTACTAATGCAGATTACTTGCGAAGACAAGTGATTACTTCCCACACATTGCACTTGATCATACTCACGTGGGGCATGCCATAGAACCATTTCCGAAAGTTTAGCCGATACTTTTCTCACGCCCAACCATCTTTAAACGACGTAAAAGAGAAACTGTTGATCAGAAACATGGAATCACTTGGTATTCTCAGTCACTGAATAAACCATTGTTCGCTAACTTTAGCCATACTGCAACAACATGTTCCCAATTATGGTAGTCTCATTACCATGAATACCTCAGGCTGTAAGCGATCACGTGCACATTGCTACTGTGAAGTCCAGCCAAGACTCGGTGATCTAGCTTACGACTGTGTCAGGTCGCAACTCGAACGTTGTCAACCAGGATGAAACTATACCTTTTCCAGCTTAAAATGTCTCGATGTCAATGTAAGCTATCTCAAAGGGTTTAGCTGGGTTTCGACGTCAAACAGGGACGCACGGCTAATGTACATATAAATGGGCTGAAAAGCACAGGGGTGGATTGACTACTGCAGAATGAGAGGACGCGATCCCGCCAGGTGCAAAAAGTAAACCGTGTTAGCTTGGCTGGACCCAGTTATCTGGGACATTTTAAATTGGCATCAAGACATCTTAAACCGGAAAAAATGGTAGAAACTCAACAAATCTCCCGCCGGTGATAACCAATTATTACAGCCACTAAACATGATTATGTGTAGTCCAGTTTCGTTCTACCGACCGAATTGCACACAAATCTTAAGGCATATTGTTCAGTGCGACTTTCGTGCTTCAACCCCAGACAAAGAGGGAGTTGTCATCAGAACATGCCATTATCTTTTCGCCCCCGATGGCTTCAACGTATACTCTGCACAGTTTCTTTTCATCACGTGCTAATAAGAAAACCTCAGCATAGCTTAGATCTCAGCTTCGCAAAGGTCTCATCGCAGGATGCTAACGTTATAGTTAACCGTGAATCGCCTGATTTTGCTCTGGTCATAGCTGTGAATGGTGAGAGGATAGCTAATGTACTCAAAACTGTAGCAGTGATATCTGTTTCAGACCCGTCGATTGAGTGTTCACTCAAACCAGCGAGTCATTACGTTTAGTCCGCTCTCATTTTTTCCCAGTACCATTTTCAGATAGTCTAGGTCCTTCCAGAACCTGTTTGAGTTTCCCAGTAAAATATATCACCCGATTTGAACAGATCATTTAGTAAGTAGTTACAGATGTTGCTTAATGTAAGTTGAACCGTATTCACAATTGATCGCAACTGGCATGCGCACACAAACCTTTTGGTCAGTTCCTTTCGAAAAGAAGCACTACACTCCAGTCCCACTATTGTAGTCCGGATTTAGTCAATTTCAAGTTGTATATCACTCACATTTGTTTGTAGCCTTCGCATTCAGATGGACTTTCCAGCCAGCCTCTTTCGAAAAGAAGCACTAGACCCGAGTTTCGCTCCCGTTAGAGCTCGTAAGTAGTGCATATCTCTACCATGGCCACGATTTGAACTCCGGCCATTCCAATCGAGGCAACTGTGTTGACCACTATGCCCCTGACCTCACATTAGGCACGACCAAATGATCAACCACTTTCACTTGTGAGCAATGATCAGGTTGCCCGATCGTCTCCAGAGGAGACACAGTAACCGTCCGGTTAACTGTAATCGATAACTCGGTGATTAGGATTTCCGAGACAAGTCGAAATCTCCGATCTCCTTAAACCTAATAGACGATATTTTAGATTTCAATCAATCCATCGGTTAATCTGGCACGGATACCTCCTGCACACACTTGTTCAGAGCATACCAATTCAGATTTTTGGTGTGCTCTCTGGGTGTGGTCAGAAAAGCAATGTAGTGGGAGGCTCACGCTTTGACGTGAGATCAGTCTAACAAACATCAACACGGTTGCCTCATGAAAGCGTGACCGGAGTTCCAGTCTCCGCCGAGGCAAGCATATGCACTACTGACGAACTCTAATGAGAGCGAAAGAGGCTGGCTAAAAAGTCTATCTGAATGCGAGTGCTGCGAACAAATGTGACTGATGTTCAACTTGAAATGATACATATCCTTGTCAGGACCGGAGGTGGTATTACGGCCACGCTTTCCTAAGTTAACTGTGTTGACCATTGAGTCAGCGATCATCCATAAGGCATGAATGAATTGACAGTGAAAATCTTTATCTAAATGTCCACATTTTCACCCCGAGAATCAGGTACACTTGAGATGAAGCAATCCAGAAATGCGCAAAATTCTTATCCGTAAAAGGTAGTAGCTCTATTCAATAGTGATTTTCTCATCTAAAAAAACAGGAACCAATTCAGGGGCACATTTTCTGATGAATTTAAGTGAACATTCCGGCCAAAACTGAATGATAACCTCATCTGTTCGATATCGTCCTGTCGCTTGTTCACACTGTAAGTTCACAATATCATGACTGACAAATGCCCCCTTTAGGTCTACATATGCATTCAACAGATGACTTCTGCTGTGAATTTTTTCACCCTGTAGACCCTGAGTATATCTAGGGTTAGTTTGATATAGTGTACGTGAACTTCAACAACCCCAACATCCGACAATTCTATAGCCAATAATTCGTTTAGAAGATTTAGAACTCTAGACGGTACCCAAATGCAGAGAATCTGGGCCCTGTCCGGATTCTAACCAGTGACAAAATCAGTAAGCCCAAACAAACCACTCCTTTCAGAAGTTTAAACAAAACAGATGCAGCACGAAGAGCGGTAGACACAATTTCCATAGTGAACCATCGGTGCCAGATTTTCAATGCAACGACGAGTTTCTCTGTATCAAACAAAATGAGCAACATTACAGAACAATGTGGCGTGGATTTTCCAATTGGCGGAATGCATACGGAATATCTTTTTAACACTAGGCTATGCAGTGCAAATACGGAAGTTTACTCGCATCTGTGCGTCTTCTAGGCCCATAACATGTTGAAAACTTATAAAAAATCGAAAGTGCACACAGGGTTCTCATTCACAAGGGCCCATTTGTGGTTTGACGTCGCAATCGGAGCCGATCATCAGTAGGCGCACGTGCACGATGTTAGTAGGTCGACCCTAACTTGTCAGCCAATTGCCATTGACGTTCAAGGCCAATGTAGGGTTGGAGCGGAACAGCACGGCTGAAATCAATACAAAACTCGCCAATCGATCCCGAGCATGAAGTGCATCCGCTATATAAACAGACGACGACAAACGGACGTTCATACGTTTGTGGTGGCCCAGTGGCTTTTTGTTGTTCCTGCGTATTATATCCGTGCAATGCCAGCAGTTGGAATTGATTTGGGTACGACTTACTCGTGTGTCGGAGTGTTCCAACACGGCAAGGTTGAAATAATCGCCAACGACCAAGGAAACCGTACCACACCTAGCTATGTAGCCTTCACTGACACGGAAAGATTGATTGGAGATGCAGCCAAAAATCAGGTTGCAATGAACCCCAACAACACAGTGTTCGATGTGAAACGTCTAATTGGACGCCGCTATGACGATCCGTCGGTGACGGCCGATCGAAAGCATTGGTCCTTCGAGGTAGTCTCGGAGGCAAACAAGCCGAAAGTACGTGTAGAGTACAAGGGAGAGAAGAAGACGTTTTCCGCCGAGGAAGTTTCTGCCATGATACTCGGTAAAATGAAGGAGATCGCAGAGGCATACTTGGGCAAGACAGTGAAGGATGCAGTGATCACGGTGCCAGCTTACTTCAACGACAGTCAACGCCAGGCAACGAAAGACGCGGGCGCAATCGCGGGTCTGAACGTGATGCGTATAATCAACGAGCCGACCGCTGCTGCAATTGCCTATGGTTTGGACAAGAAGGTTGGTTCAGAGCGGAACGTGTTGATTTTTGATTTGGGCGGTGGCACGTTCGACGTGTCGATTTTGACGATTGAGGATGGTGTATTCGAGGTGAAATCCACCGCCGGTGACACTCATTTGGGCGGCGAAGATTTTGATAATCGTATGGTGAGTCATTTTATCGGCGAGTTCAAGCGCAAGCACAAGAAAGACATCAGCGACAACAAGCGTGCGGTTCGGCGTCTGCGCACCGCGTGTGAGCGTGCCAAGCGAACCCTCAGTTCTAGCGCGCAAGCCAACATTGAGATCGATTCACTTTACGAGGGTATCGATTTCTACACGTCAATCACTCGTGCGAGGTTCGAGGAGTTGAACGCGGATCTGTTCCGTAGCACATTGGACCCGGTGGAGAAGTCGCTTCGCGATGCGAAAATGGACAAGAGTCAGATTCACGAGGTCGTACTTGTCGGCGGTTCTACCCGCGTTCCGAAGGTGCAGAAGCTGCTGCAGGACTTTTTCAACGGCAAGGAGTTGAACAAATCGATCAACCCGGACGAGGCGGTGGCGTACGGTGCGGCTGTGCAGGCGGCCATTTTGAGTGGCGATAAGTCTGAGGCAGTGCAGGACCTTTTGTTGTTGGACGTTGCCCCGCTCTCGCTTGGTCTGGAGACGGCTGGTGGTGTGATGACTGCTCTGATCAAGAGGAACACGACGATTCCGACGAAGCAGACGCAGACGTTCACAACGTATTCGGACAACCAGCCTGGCGTGTTGATTCAGGTGTATGAGGGTGAGCGCTCAATGACCCGCGACAACAACCTGTTGGGCAAATTCGAGTTGTCCGGCATTCCGCCCGCCCCTCGTGGTGTTCCACAGATCGAGGTGACATTTGACATTGATGCGAACGGCATTCTGAACGTGTCGGCTGTGGACAAGAGCACGGGTAAACAGAACAAGATAACGATCACGAACGATAAGGGCCGTTTGTCCAAACAAGACATTGATCGTATGGTCTCGGAGGCGGAGAAATACAAGGCTGAAGACGAGCGGAATCGTGAGCGTGTTGCGGCCAAGAACGGTTTGGAGAGTTATGCATACTCGATGAAGCAGACTGTTGAGGACGATAAGGTGAAGGATAAGATTTCCGAGTCGGACCGTAAGCTGATCACGGACAAGTGTGCGGACGTGCTCAGTTGGTTGGAGACGAACCAGACGGCTGAGAAGGATGAGTACGAGCATAAGCAGAAGGAGTTGGAGAAGGTGTGCAATCCGATAATCACGAAGATGTATCAGGCTGCTGGTGGTGCCGAGGGCATGGGTGGGATGCCTGGAGGCTTCCCTGGTGGCATGCCTGGAGCAGGTGGAGCTGGTGCTGGAGGTGCCAAAGGACCGACGATTGAGGAGGTCGATTAGTTTTTACTAGTTTTGTTGTTCTGAATATATTTGTGTTGGTGCTGTGTTTTGTTTTGCGGTCCCCGTATTGTACGCGTTGTAGTGTTGTGGTATGTAGCATAGTGCACCTGAGTTTACTATGGTGTTTGGGCGTAGTGTATTCCAGTTATTCTTGGTCTGGGCCAAGTGGATCTAATCTGGTGTGGTTTTCCTGTAGTCTTTGTGATCGACTTTTTGTCAAGGAACTGTAGGAAAATGGCGACAGTGCACCAGGGTCAAATTGGTTGTGAATGCATCTTCCTTACCCCCACCATGCTTTTGGAGCGCTTCACTGCAGTTGTGAATTGACGAGCATTGCTTCCCAATCACCGTCTTCGTTATGTTTCTGGAATTCCTGCTGCGTAATTTGACTGAACGCACTCTTCATTCTTTCCGGCCCGTTCTTCCCAGGCAAATCGTCACGGGGGCATTGTGCCCCGTGATAGCCCCTCAAATTGGCGGTCCATCTAGAAGAAATTTCTGTACATTTACGCTTTAGACAATTCACCCTGTGACACCCCGCCAGACGAAATTTGTGAAGGAGGGACTTTTCTAACACTGTTCAATTAACAATGCTTGGAAAATTACTCGGCAGACAGGACAGTTCCCTAAATTCTGCTAACTTTCCTTGCGACCAGTGTTTTTTGTCAGGGTATGGTTCAACGTTCGATCGCATCCCACAACATATTCTCCTCTGTAAACCCGTGCTGAGGTACACTCGATTCGAGCCTCGCTAGAGCTTTAGTTTGGTCATATTCGATTCGCGTAGGATGCCGCTTTGGGCTCAGAGTTCTTCGGATTAATCCCTCCGCACAAATGTCACCTTTTCTGTGCTAAGTTCCGAGAGGGTGAGGGAGGCCCGTGATGAAGTAAGCGACAGCAAATATTTTGGAGGCCTTTTCTGCTGTGAAGCCCATGTACTTACATAAACGAAACGGTCATCTCAGAAATGAAATGAAATTTTAAAAAATCATGCTGGAGTCCTGAGTGAAACGAAGGTCACTTACAGCAGCAATGAGATGAAAGCACCAGCTGGTAGTTTATCGAAAGCTGCAAAATTGACCTAATCCCCTGTCTAAGAGTTTACAAACGTTTTCTAAGGTGGCACTTCAGAGATACGTGAAATTGCGGAACTAGTCAGTCTGCAACCTCAAAGGGAGCTTGGTGTTGTCAGTTCAGTCCACACTGAGTGAACCAACGTCTCCCAAAACGATAACTGTTTTAGGGAATGGAACTTCCTTGCTTCTGTATGCTATTTCCTGAATTATGTCGAAGTTCGGTATAGGCGAGTATCGTGAGTTCCTGTTTGACTGGACTGATTGAGCTTGCGTCATTGCAGCTGTCGAGGTACTTTGGCTCTGTTCAATTTTATTCAGTGTACATGCATTTTCATCACATGTATGTTTGTGGTTTACGTATTGATCATCAGTCAGGGTTACACAACCGATCACCTTTTTATTGGTTATTTGGAGTACTTTTAAACAAGGGCGTTTTTGATGAGTAGCCATCATTATCAACATCATTATAACAGCCATGGGCCTGACCAGAAGGTACGGTGGCCCGGGCCGCCCCCCGGCGAAAGAACTGGAATTGGCATGGATGCAGAAAGTCCGCTGACTGCAGCACGGCCATCTCGGATTAGGTCTTTAACCAGCAATATGTGTGATCAAGAAGAGCCCAGCCATGCAAGTGACACCCACCCACTTTGCTCAGCAGAGTAGTCAGAGTGTTCATGTTTAGTGACCACGCTGTTGTTTGACCACCACGCAGTTTCACCCAACTCTTAGTGGTTTCACTATACGGTGCCCGATACGAGAAATGTTCAGGTGGTATGCGGAATAAGTGACTCAACCGTCGTAGTCTGTGCAACACGATTAGTTGACCAACTGGTCGTGCAACCCGAGCGTTCAGGAGTAAGTGCCGGAGAACAGTCACATTGCTCACGCGATCAGTCAAATTAATATGGGCTAATTGACGTAGACAACGATGGTTAATCACAGCTAGTCTACTGAAATCCTCGTTGCGAACAGGCCACACTTCCGAACCAAAGAATAAATTAGAAGTTACACATACACGGGATACCCTTCTTCCCAGTGGCGACCGAACGTCTCAAGTGGGTTGCCTACAATAAGGAAGTTAGGAGTTAGACTGCTCCACTCTCTAAGGAGTACTTTACACTATGAAGGTGCGAGGCGCATTTCACAAAAACCAGTCCGGTCGCCCACCTTTTTCGCCATGGTCTGCATGTCTTCGGCAGAAGAGCTCGGAAAAACAGTATCAACCGCGCTAGGAAAAAGTTTAACGTCAAGCCTACTGGACTGCTCGAACGCAGCCCCCCCCCCAGAACGCCGTTCATGACCAAACTGGATGGGGAATGAGGAGGTCGGACACCCTCGACTAACACGACTAGAAGTGATGAGGGACCACGACAGTTGTCCATAAACTCTCACCCTTTATTCAAAGTGAGCATACAGTGATCTCAACAGATTCAATTTTCTTCCTGGTACTCCCTTGCGTTACGTACAACCGAGTCGAACGTAGCATTTAGATCCGAGAAGACCGGCTGCTTATCCTTCGCAAGATACACATGGTCACCACGTGGTTTCACTCAACTGTCGGGGGACTCAGTATATGATGTCCGATAGGAGAAACGTTCACATGGCATACGGAATACATGACCCAACCACCCCAGGCTGTACAACGCGATTAGCTGACCAATTGATCGTGCAACCCGAGTGTTCCGGAATACATGCTGGAGAACAGTCACATTGCTCACGCGATCAGTCAAATTAATATGGGCTGATTGACGCAGACAACGATGGTCAACCACAGCAAGTCTGTCGACACCCTCCTTGCGAACAGGTCACGTTTCTGAAACACAGAACAAAACAGAACTCACACATGCATTAGCTGGCCCTCCTTTCAGCGACAACCGAACGGTTTTTTGACGCCACAAATGACACAAGGTGGCAAAGGAAACTCGTGCCTTTGCTATCCTCGTTAAAATCTCAACAACAATATCACACGCAGGCGACCTAGTGCTACCAAGTATGTGAAACTGTTCACAGTCTCCAGCGGATTATCTACAATAAAGAAAGTGGGAGTGGGAATGCCCCATTCTTGAAGAAGCACTTTACATTTTGAAGCACACTACATAGCTACTTTGGAACACACCCCGTCGAAACAAGTAATCATAACTACTGCGATTTGTTTCCAATGTTCGTCAAATTCGCTCACCTAACCCGAACTGGACAATTTGTTCGCCAATGCTTCTTTCCACTGTCCTTGCTCGAATGTCAATTAGGTATCCTGCATTTATGAATGTATGACCTCTGGGCAACTGATAAAACAAAACGGCATGCACAACAGCATGATCCGAGTCCAGGTGGTTGCTCCAAAAGGCACGACCGTCCTTAACAGGGTGACGTCACCTGGAACTGACTCTCATGTGGTCGAGTTTTGTGCATGTCTGAAAAGTAAAGTGAGGTCTCCATGTAACACAATACCGCTTGCTGTGTTGAAATGCAGTGCTCGAAACATGAGGACCGTAAGATGTGCACAGCTGCAGCAGTCTTTCGTCATTGCCAGTGCGTGGGGGCACGGACACAAGCATACCTCCAAGCGGCTTCTCCTTTGGATCAAAACGAACAAGCTGAGTCTTCAAATCTCCTGCTAGTATAATGTCTGAGCGCTTAGTCTGTCTCAGAAGGTCAACGAGGGCGTTATAGAGCGGATAGTTAGTAGCATTCGACCAGCAGTCCGTTGAAGCGTACGCCGACATAATCACTACACAACGCTTTTCAGATTTAAGTTGACAGACTTTAGCCGATCTACTGAGTCTGCCAGCGTATAGGCGTTTGTTCATTGGAATTCAATCGACCAAACATTGTTTTGCTCCGATACTCAGTGAGATTCTCACTCCAGCTTGACCACGCGGTTCAACTTCGGCGTCAGCGCAAATTCTAAGTGAGAAGCGCTTGGATCGACAATTGTTCGAAGGTGAGCTCAAGTGAATAACTCTGCTAGAATCGTAGATTCGTTTCTTCAACACGCAGCACACATCAGTCTCCGGACTTGAGACAGTACGTGCCAGATCACTTTGCTGACCGACTTGTCGGACATTGCAGACAAAGTGCCAAAGTTTACCGGTTGTCTTGGCCTCGGAAAACGATCATCGCCCAAAGGCACATGGAAGGCAGAGAACTTTGCAGAACGAAGTAGAAGGAGAAAGTCGTGATGGGTGAATAATATCACTGTCAGGAGGACGATAACTGCTGACACTTTCCGGTCGTTTGTACCGCGGAAAAGAGTTGACTTGATGGACTCCACCCCGAATCTCTAACTTATAAGTCTGACCTGTTAGACAACAACATACAGAGCTTTTTGAGAGACCCTACCTTGAGTCGATGACCCAAGAGTCTGTCTTACCTGACAGTGAGGGCTTGCGTAGCCCTTGGATTAGGACTTGGAATATCAAGAATCTGATCATGAATTTGGATGTTCCTCAAGGTGCAATTCTTCCTCCTGTTTTTCTCTCTCTTTATGTAAGCCCCATGTCAATTCTGAAGGATTCGTATCTGCTTAACTATGCAGATTTTGTTGTCTTTGGGCGTCCAACATTCAAAAATATCCACCCTATCTCTAACCGCACAACATAGTCTTACTGAGTTGGCTAGTTGGTCTAACGCAAGCTTCTTATGACTCAACGCATCAAATGTATTGACGTCTTGTTTACTTTAGTTAAGGAACAAATTATTAGCAACATTTCCGTTAGTTGGAAACAGTGATGGCGTCTTTGGTAACTGAGTTTGCTCATATGGGTATTGGGATAATCGCCGAGCATGGCATTTAGTTTGCAAACGTTTCATCACCAAACGAGGTGACATCGTCAGTGCGTAAATGTTCTAACGTATGGGTTTTAGCGTGAGGTTCAGTGAAGTGTGGTGGATGCATATCCCTTTAAGGCGGATTATTTTTGCCATCTGGCCTGAATTCTTATTGATAATTTCTTGCTGTTTCGACCTTTGATCTGAATCACCATTCGCTGCTTTTCATTGTACTTGTACTTTGACCTGAGGCTCGATTGGTTATTTTTAAACATCCCTAACCTTTGGTCTAGAGTCTGGTTGGCTGCTTCCTGTTTCCAGCAATTCGGCGATTTTGGATGAGACCCAATTGTGAAAAGTCAGGGCTTCGGCTGGATTCGAACCAGCGACAGACACAGCATGCCTCAACGTGGCAAGCGCTCTACCAGCTGGGCTACGAAGCCACACCGGGAGCTGGGAAATTTCACATTTGGGATCTGTTACCCACCCGTCCCAAATGGGAAATTCCGATCGTCCGACCAACGCTTAATCGTGTCAAGTAGTGCACTGAGATCAGTGGCATTCCAGATTTTCAGGTCGTCGGCATATATGGGGACGCTGCTGGGAATGTTGCCGGAGGGTCATTTATGAAGATAAGAAATAACAGAGGACTGAGCACTGACCATTGGAGAGCTCCCGCAGAAATAAAAGAGAGAGACGAAAGGTCTGATCCGGTTTTAAGTCTGAAAGTTCTATTAACAAGAAAAGAGGCAACCCAGCTAAAAACCTCTCCTTGAATACCATAGGCTTCCAGTTTGTGTTCCAAGGGGCCGTGTGGGAGACGATCAAAAGCCTTGGCGAAATCAGGAAAGATGGCATCTGAGTTGAGGCCATTGTCTTCGGCCTCCGTCAGACTATGCATGAAAATAAGCATATTTGTTATGCATGACCGATTAGGAAGGAAGTCATGTTGGGTAGAGCAAAAAAGATGGTTCGATGAGAAATGGTCGAGAATGGCACGCTTTAATAAGCGCCCCATTATCTTGCACGAAATGCTAGTAAGGTTGAGTGGCCAACAGCTAGCCGCAGAGTGCCGGTCGCCCGCTTTAAAATGGGTGTGCCCGTCACCTCTTTACATGCTCTAGGGAGAACGCCAGTCTGAAGTGACTGTTTAAACAGCCTATGAAGGGGTTCTGCCAGAATAACAGCTGCTTCATTGAGAATTCCGGGATGGACATTGTCAGAACCAATTGCACTGTATGAATTAACCTTCAATTAAAGGCTTTAGTATCTAGCACAGAAAACTCAACGGTAACGAGTGGTTGCCGGAAGTTCTGCAGCGGTAGGATAAGGTGCCAGTTCCGCAAAGCCATGTTCTGGACTGCCGAGTAGTACTCCATGAATAACTCGGCCACAATTAAGGAGTCATATGAAGTCTCCCCGTCGGGCAGTCGTGAAGAAGCAGCTGAAAGTTTAGTCTTTTTATGTCGTCGCCTATGCTTAAGTAAGAAGATATTGCTGCCTCGGTCTCCGGAGTGTGTTCATGGGTTTCCCTCCTGCACCTAGTGTAGTGAGGAATGATGATCGCACTAAACTGCTTACACCACCACTATTCAGTATTCAGGGAACAACGTGGATTTCAACATCAAAATGGTCACGGGAAAAATGCGGGAAAGATACGGGAATGATCATTGGAGGGTAGCATCGCATGGAATGGCTCTTGCTACATAAAGAAACTGGGACGTTCTGAAACTAGTGTCGTGTGCAAATGAGTGTTTTAGTTCGCGGTCTTGTTGAGACGCATAACCCGTATATTGGTTTCCCCAAATAAACAACTTCTGTGTCATTCGCCTTCTCGGTTCACAACAATCCGTGCTGTGACCAGGACACGAGGATGAAGATCCGGTGGCCGCAACCGTTTGAGGACGGGGATGTTCGGAGTTTTCTGGAGTACTTCGAAGACGTGGCGGAGGCAGTCGGAGTGAAGGCAGACCGGGCGAAGCTGGCGGCCTTGCGGATGCTGCCCAAGGGCAGGGCGAAGCGGTGCTGGATGCGGCGCGAAGGGGCCATGCGAAGCTGGAGTCTTCTGGATTCACAACAATTGGTGCCGTGATCAGGATACAAGTATGAAGATCCCGTGGCCGCAGCCGTTTGAGGATTAGGATGTTCGGAGTTTCTGGAGGAATTCGAGGATGTGGCGGAGGCGTTCGGAGTGATGGCGGACCGGGCGAAGCTGGCGGCCCTGCGGTTGTTGCCCAAGGGCAGGGCGAAGGCAGTGTTGGATTCTGCGCGAAGGGGCCCTGCGAAGCTGGAGTGGGTCGCTACGAAGGAGGCGCTGATCGCCGGGTTCGACAGCCCCGCCGACTGCCAGGAGGCGATGAGGCGGTTCAAGGGCGCCCGGCTTGGACCAGGAGGCGATGCTCTGGTCTACGCCATGTCCCTGCGGGCAGCGTTGTCAAAAGCCCTGCCGCATTTGGACCAGGACTCAGAACAACGACTGCTGACGGCACCGTTCTTGGACGGAATGCCACCAACAGTCCAGGATCAACTCAGGGTCGCTGTCATCACACAGCCCATGACGGCCGTGTGCGATGGTAGTCCGAACGGTCGGCGGGTTCACTCTGAAAGTTGACGGTCTGGCAGAATATGGTGTTCGAATCGATGGTCAGGTAGTCAACCAACCGTTCGTCATTGCCCCCGACGCACGTCAGACTATCTTGGGGGCGGATTTTCTTGACCGCGTTGAAGCCGTGATTGATTTGAAGCATGATAAACTGGTAACGAAGTATGGGGTGGTTCCACTGGTGGGAAAGCGCAAAACCCAGCTTGGACAAATTGAAGTGAACGTACCCAGAGCAATGCCAACTTGTGACAATCAGTTGCTGAACAAAGTGATACGCAAGTTTCAGGGATTGTTCACTACGGATCAGGACCCGTATGGCTATTGTGACTGGGTTGAACATGAAATCCCCATCGAATCAAAGCGATTTCGGCCATTCGGACCCCGAAGAATTCCAGTGCATTTGCAGCCGGAAGTTGAACGACAAGTGAAGGACATGCTGAAGGAATAAATCATCGGGGAGACGGATAGCCCGTTCAATTCTCCTGTCTTGTAGGTGAAGAAACCTAATGTGACCGAGCACGCATATATATATATATTGCAGGTATCCTGTTTGTTGGAGTGTAAGTGGTCGCCATTTACTTCTTAGTGTGCATGTAATAATTTTTTGACTTGCCTGTTTTTTAACTTAAAATGACTGCCACGAGTGTGTTAGAATGTGATGTCTGGCTGCACCTACGGCCTACGAAGGTAATAACGGTTGAGTTGCGTATGTAAACCAGTTTCGACTTTTGTTGCATCCACAAACCCATAGTGGAGCATTGAGAATTTTCACCGCATCGTCCAGCTGTCACAAGGGGTCGGGTGTGTATTCAGTCAGTTAGAAGTCACGTGAATCAGCCTATTCATATCACAGGGTGAAACAGCACATTGTCGGTTGTGTTTCAAAATTAACGTGGCTCAAATCAGTTTCCTGATGATGTTTAGGATATCTACTGGTTGCGCTCAAGTTTTTGAGATGTCGCACCTGTTGCAATGATCATGAAAAACGCTACATCACAGGGTTTGGGGCAGATGGTTCATCAATGAATGCTAATTTTGAACTGAATTTCAATATAGCTGTCAAGAGAATTAATGCGCGTAATCTGTGGGAAAAAAGCATATATATACAAAACTTTTCCGATTATTATATATATATATGTATATATATATATAGATATGACAGTAATCATCAGAGAAATCGATTAATCACCACTTTTATGAAACTACACTGCGTTTGAGTCCTGGTACATATGCAACTACACACAAATCACTAAACTAACGTATCTAGCGGGTACTCGGACATGCACCACACTTAAGGCTGCGCTATATTTTCTATTTTAAAAATGCTAGGTCTCTTAATAGCTGGTGTACCTCCTTACTGTAGTGTCCGCAAAAGACGCTTGGCCAACAAGTTGGTTTATTGCGCAAACTTCCGTATAGGTCATGTGAAAAACTAAACCACAAACATGTACACTCATTTGCACGACGGACATGCACTCACATACATTGGGTGACAGTACGTGGTCATTCGCCTTGGTTTCGATAGTCTCTTCTTGTCCGTCGTGTTCGGGGCTTGTCCTTTTGCTCCTGAATGTCCCTTGTGGGTAATACGCTACTTGTGAGTAGTATACTACTCACAACGAAACTGCCTGTTATACAACACTCCTCCCCCTTCTGAGGATCCTTGGTTCCTTCACATTTGTCGATGAATCCTCTCCTATCGACGCCGTGTTTCCTCCCGGATGAGTGATCTTCTGGTTCGTCGCGCCGGCATCTCATGCCACGTTGCTAACTCACTGGCGTGCACTCGTTTCGTCTCGCCGTCCTTCTTGATCGTGTATACTGGGCCTCGTCTGGATATTACCAAATACGGACCTTTCCATTTAGGCAAAAGTTTTCTTGATCCTGGCCCGCTGGCACCGGTGTTCCGATGGTCTCGATATTTCACCCGTTCTCCTAGGTTGAACATTCTAGTCTTGCCGAACCGTTGCCTTGCGGATTGCTCCTTTGTGCGTGCTTGCGATGCTTTCAGATTTCGTTGGGCTCTTTCTCTTTCGGTTACCAATTCTTTAGTGGAATCAATGCACTCTGGCCATACCCCAATGTCCTGATCCACCGGAAGTCGAGGGGTTCTACCGTACATCAATTGAAATGGAGATTTCTTCGTGCTCGCCTGCACAGACGCCCGGTAGGCCAATAACACTAGTGGCAACGCAGACTCCCAGTCTCCTCCTTTGGCTGATAACCATTCTTTGACCGTTCGGTTGTTACGCTCAGTTAGGCCATTCGTTTGTGGGTGATACGGCGTCGTTCGGATGCGCTTGATTCCCAGTTGTTGCATGCGTGTTCGAAACTCATCGCTTTCGAAGCATGGTCCCTGATCCGTCAAGATCGCCTTTGGTACACCGTGGTTTGCTACAATGTGCTTCATCACCATATCTCCCACCGTAGATGCTTTCTGATCCGGAACGCCAGTCGCTTCGATCCAACGGGTAAAGTGTTCCGTCATGACCAGAACGTACTGGTTACCGCGGGCGCTCAGTGGAAATGGGCCCATAAGATCCATAGACCAGAGTTCACCGATTTCGGAGACTGGTATTGGTTGTAAGGGCTGTTGGGCTCCCCGATTGTCGCTTTTCAGTAACTGACACTGTTGGCATGCAAGCACGTAAGTTGTCACATCCTCTTTCATTTTCGGCCAATATGCTCTTTGTTGCAACAGATCGTACGTCCTAGTGCATCCGGTGTGTGCCATTTCATGGCAGTCTGCCACCACTTTCCTCCTCAGTTGTCTCGGGATGACTACCACGCACGGGTGCCCAACGCCACGCTGCCATGTCAATACGCCTGCACTGTTTAAGCCAACTCTTTTCCATTGGGATGCGATTATTTTCAGCTCCTCATCCTTAGTATTTGTGGGGATTCTCACGCCTCTTGCCAGAGCTTCAATCACTTTCCGGAGGACCTTATCTTGACGTTGTAGGCGTACTAGCGTTTGTGGGTCCTGCTCCATTATTAAGCCGTTGACTCCAACGGTCACTTTGGGGAGTTCGTCGTCTACTTGTGGTCGAGAAAGAAAATCCGCGACGCAATTGCTCAAACCAGGCACATGGTTGATCGTGAAGTCATATTCCTGTAAACGTAATGCCCATCGGGCTAATTTGCCTCTCGGGTCCCTCGCAGTCATGATCCATTCCAGGGGTTTGTGATCCGTCTCCACGTGGAACTGTTGACCCAACAGGTATGGCCTCCACTTGTCCAGTGCCCAGACGATTGCCAAACATTCCTTTTCAATAGTCGAATATTTCTGCTCCGTTGGAGTCAGGACTCTGCTGGCATACTCGATTACTCCTTCCTTTTGCTTGAGTACTGCCCCAATGCCACGGTCACTGGCATCTGTTGCTACGATGAACGTTTCTTTTGTGTTCGGTAGTTTCAACGTCAGTTGTTGCTCGTTCATCGCTTGTTGCACTCGCTTGAACGCCCTCTGGGCATCGTCGGTCCATTCAAATTTCTTGTCTTTTCGAAGGAGTTCGTACAATGGCGATGCAATGGAGTGAAAATTTTTCACGAACCGACTGTAGTACCCCGCTTGACCCAAAAATTGTCTCAGGGTTCGTTTGGAATTCGGAGCCACGGCCTCTCTAATTGTCAGTATTTTCTCCGGCAGAGGCTTGATTTCACCTTGACCCACCTTGTGTCCCAGTAACACCACCGATGATCGTCCGAGCTGTGACTTATCAGCATTGATCCGCAGTCCTGAGTTCTTAATGCGATTCAAGACAGCATCTATATGGGCAGCATGTTCCGATTCCGTGTTGCTGTATATTACGATATCATCTCCGTATACCGCCACATTATCCAGTCGTTTTACCAGCTGAACCATCAGGCGCCGAAATGTGAACGGTGCCCCGGATAGGCCAAACGGCATGCGCTTGAACTGATACTGTTTTTCGCCTACCGTGAATGCGGTCTTCTCACGATCTGTGGGTTTAATTGGTACTTGCCAGTATCCGGAGCGTAAGTCCAAAACTGTGAACAATTTCGCCTGCTGTAGCTTGTCAAAAATATCAGCGACGGACGGTATTGGTACGACTGTATTCTGTGTTACCTCATTCAGCCGTCTAAAATCCACACAAAAGCGGTACTTCCCGTTGGACTTCTTCACCAGGAGAACAGGCGAGTTGTACGGACTGTTGGCTTCTTCGATAACATCCTCGCTCAGCATGTTCTGTATTTGTCTCCTCAATTCCTCCTCAAGATGAACCGGTATCCTGCGGGGCCCGTGAGGTCGAAATGTTCCGGTTGTTGGTATTTCATGGGCAATCCAGTTGCAAAATCCGTACGGATCATCGTCAGTCGTAAATACTTCCGCGTATTTCTCGACCGTGGACTGGAGCAGGGGGGCTGTGCAACTGGGGGTTTTAACCTTGCGTACTTGGTTGACGCTATCCTTTCGCTGTCCTATGAGCGTCAGGGAGCCATACTTGGTTGACAACTTCTTGAGCTTCAAGTCAATCACGGCATCTGTTGCAGCGAGGAAATCGGCTCCGAGTATCGTTTGCCTGGTTTCTGGGGACACAATGAAACGGTGCTTTACGATATGGCCGCCGATACGTACCCCACATTCTTTCACACCGTCAACCAGTAGACTATGACCTCCAACCGTCTTGATCATCATGGATGTCGGTTCTAGGTTTTGCTTTTCGGCACGAGCAATCAACGAAATAGCTGCCCCTGTATCGACTAAACACTGTTCTACCTCTCCATCAACTTCAACCCTTGTATGTACGGCCCCCTTCTCAATCGCTCCCATTACTAGTCGACCCGCCCAACAAAAAGAACAATCACGAAACACTTTATTTTTAGACCTCTGAGACCGCCGGATTGGGCAATCCTTCTTCCAATGTCCTTTTTTTCCACAGATGAAGCAGCCTCCTGGTTGATCGTTCTTCCGTGCTGCTGTTTTCAGGGCAGCTACATCCGCTGCGAGTTGCTCCATTGCCTTCTGCATTACCTCCAATGTCTTCTTGTCCGTATTGCTGTTTGAATCCACTGAGGCCACGGACATTACTGCCAACTCCCGTGTCACCTTCGCCAGATCGTCAAGGTCCATCGGCCGGGCGACATGGGCAATACGGACTTGGTCGCGAACCTCCATCGGGAGACCTTCAATAAACTGCTCCGTTAACAACTGCCGTCGTGATTCTTGATCCAATCCTGGCAGAGCCCTGTCCAGCAAACCTTGCAGAGTGGTGGCAAACACGGACGGGTCCGCTCCTTGTCCAAGCCTGGCCGCCTTGAACCGCCGCATGGCCTCCTGGCGGTCGGCCGGGCTGTCAAACGCAGCCACCAGCGTCTCCTTCGCAGCGGCCCACTCCATCTTCGCAGGGCCTCTTCGCGCTGCGTCCAGCACCGCCTTCGCCCTGCCCTTCACCAGCGTCCGCAGGGCAGCCAGCTTCCCACGGTCGGTCTTGACTCCGACCACTTCGGCCACGTCCTCCAAGTCCTCCAGGAACGTCCGGACGTCTCCATCTTCGAACGGCTGTGGCCAGGGAATCTTCATCCTCGCGTTCGTCACGGCACCAGTTGTTGTGTCCGCAAAAGACGCTTGGCCGACAAGTTGGTTTATTGCGCAAACTTCCGTATAGGTCATGTCAAAAACTAAACCACAAACGTGTACACTCATTTGCACGACGGACATGCACTCACATACATTGGGTGACAGTACGTGGTCATTCGCCTTGGTGAAAGTTCTCACACATCATGTACACACTGTTTCGATAGTCTCTTCTTGTCCGTCGTGTTCGGGGCTTGTCCTTTTGCTCCTGAATGTCCCCTGTGGGTAATACACTACTTGTGAGTAGTATACTACTCACAACGAAACTGCCTGTTATACAACACTACAAGCATGGTTTGATTCAAGGCGTCAAGACCACCTGTGTGCCCCACATTCGTGCCATGGCTCAAGCTGAGTTCTGATCGGCCGCGCCTTCAACGACCAACGGCCCATTCGTTCACGGACTTAGAAATGACACTACCGCTTGTGAATGCGACAATACAGTATCCACTTCTGCTGTGTCTTGTGTTCTCCCTACCGTTGCTATTGTCCGTAAGGCTTAATGCTGATTCAACCCGAGTGGAGACACAACAGTTACCATTGTAAACGACCAAAATTACCGGAAAAGTTTAACCCCAAGGACGTCCAGTTAGTGTAACTTGCCTCAGATTACCTCAATTATGATTCTAACGCAGCAAAAACCATCAGTCACACATAAGAGTGCGTGAAACGAGTTCCCATCGTAACTTGTGTCTTCTGACTGTTCTGTAAGTGGCTTAGAAGTACCCGACGCTTCCAATTGTCCAAAAAAGTGCTCTCTGCTCCTGTGATTAGTGACCTCGATAGATAGCTTAGAATTGAATGCAAGAGTATGGCTGAACACACTTGGGTTATTTTTCTGTGATCGTGTTTGCATTCTCACGAATTTCTCACTGGATATGGAACGTTAACGGGACTCGGCGAATTATGCATTATTTCGTGCCTGCCATTTGTCGATTTTGCTCACCACAGTTGTTTCAATCCATGGGATTACAGAGCAGAGTGTCGCATTCGGTGGACAATCTGTCGCATTGGTTGTGCATCTGATTTGTCAGCCACCATAACGTGACAGTGTACTGAAGTCAGTACTATAGCAAAACCACAGCAAGAGTTGAGGAGGAACCTAGGTGGTAAAAATTCTCAAGAGCCTTACCTGAACATGTCCCCGGTACGTCATTCGTGATATTATCTAGAACTCAGATGGAGACGCTCTTGATGGAAGTGAATGTTCCGGTGCTCCAAAAGCAGAACTAAACCAATGCTTGATGCCTAGTTTGAAAGTTTGTACGCTCTGTCACATGTGTTGGTTCCCATGTCTGCCGGCTGGCTAAAGGCCAAGTTAGTTTATTTACCATACAACTTCCGAAGGTCTCCAGTGTAACAACAGAAGTGTTGCCTAACTAGCAAACACGAGGACACGGTCCAACAACTGAAAAAAGATGAAGACATCGTAATTCTGAAATTAGGTAAATGAATCGAGATTGTTATGTCCTACCAAAAACACACAAACATGGTGAAAGAAATTCTTGTGAATTACAGCACATTCGGATCTGCACACGGACCGGGTAATGTGCCATTATTGGAAAAACCGATACTCCGTGAACTGCAGATATACTTATTACATGACATTATAACCGGAAGACAATAACTCAGTGCAAAAACCCGTAGATGCCAAGACTCTACAGCCATATAGTTTGTCTAAAATCCATAAATCGGATATTCGTATGAGGCCCACTTTAATAATGAGTAAGTTTCCCTATCATGGGCTAATCGAATGGCAGACCAACACTTCAAAGCTTGTTCGTTCTGACCCAGTAGAGCATCATTTGAAAAGCACTTCTTGACATTAACACAGTCTACTCCACTGATGTTCATTCTTCATTCATATACACACCATAACGCGATACAATACACTGTCATCGTGATCATAACTTATCCAATTCTATATTTTCCAAACCCTGACGGCTACTTGGAGTGCTTGCCTTTGCTCTGCACAGAAAAGACGAAGGTTTATTTCGCGTGCAGAGGTTTTCAACAATTTAAATAGCGTAGCCATCATGACATATTCAGTGCTGTTTCAGTTGATGTTGCCATGACTACAGCTGAACGAACAATCGTTCTAATCGTACACGTGCTGAATCAGTGCAACCGGTATATCGGCGATGTTCTTGATTGAGCAAAATAGGGGACAAATTGAAAAAGCAATCCGGGTTTTCAATGCTGTCCACTCAAGTCACTCAAGAGCCTTTCTTAGACAGCTTCATTAGAAGTCGTTCAGATGGGTCTCCTGAACGTACACTGTACCGCATGCCAAGATGAACAAGAAGGCAGATGGAGTCCACATGAAGTTTTGCTCCTGTTGCATATCAAAAATCACTGGTCTCACTTGCTCAAAAACAGCTGAATGTGAATTTTTTTTTTGCAGTGGGTTTACTTATCAGTATCACTCAGGATCTGACTCATTCATTTGTACTATGCTTTGCTTCCACGATAGTCGCACTTTAACCGCCAACGACAGTGTGCGAAATGTGTGCAGTTCAGATTGTAATTAGTGCTTTCTGTCCATTCTATTCAAATGTACAACACTGGTGTCATCGTCAGCTACCGCGGAAATCCAAGCTAGTTGAGGATGATTAAACAAAGAAAGTGGCCAAATTTATTGATGCCCAGTGAGAATGTGTGAATAAACACACCGATGAGCATGTGCGTAAATCAAGTATCCTTTTGACAAACAGACACGTGCATTTGGAGGTGAGACCGAAAAGTTGTTTCGTCAACGAGAGCGAACGATATTAGTCCAAGACTGGTTGTAGTTTGCGGTGAGTCTTTACTGTATATTCTATCGCATCTCAACATCATAAAAAATACTGCCAACGGTTGCTGTCTCTTATAAACCTTAGAGCCGGTGAGTGGCAATGTAGCTGTCGTTTCAACATACCACTCGCCGCACCAATGGATGTCCAGTGTGTACGCTCCCGCGTGGCCTGGCTCCCACTGCACATAAATCAAGCACAATAACCGAAGTGAATTGTAATAGCTGGTTCACCATAAGCATTACGTAAACGAAGCTAAAGTATACAAATCGTGTGATCGCGACCGGCGTAGCTAAGCGCATATTTAACGGGGATCGATGGTAAACGGCGATGGTAAAGTACGATAGCATTCTTTTCGGATTAGCTTGTCACAGTGACCGAGTTCAAAGGACGCCTGCGCACAATAGGCGCCGCAAGTGGCTTTCTCTGTACTCTCTGTGGTTCCACCTACACGTCGACGAGTATCTGAGGCCTGTGTGGTCCAGGCAGCCAATCCAGATTAGCCAGATGGTAGGTTAGTGTGAACGTGAAACACTTATAACCCGAAAACAAATAAAGACTTCACTGGTAAAATCTAAGCTGGAAAAAAAGATACTGCAAGTGTTAGACAAGAGAGTTCTGTACTGACATACATCTAATGGCAGTATGTCTAGTTGATACGAACACCAAAAAAGCTCTCATCATCAACAAAGCTAGAGAAAATAAGGACTAGTGTAACATACACGCTGGCCGTTTCCGCTCTGATTGTCCGTTACATTCGTGGGTAATGTGGACGCACCGGGGAACAGGGTTCTTCCGAAGTAGGGGTTCCAATAATGATCCTGTAAAAGGAAATAGCGCGAACAAGCATGAGCCAAAGGTCCAGTAAGCCATGCACATGACTTACACAAACGTAAGCTAAAACGGCAGCGACAACACAGAAGCACGTTCTGTTATACAATTCAAATTTAATTCGTGCGCGCTTGCCGGTTTCGACTGCGCGTTACAGTAGAAGGCCATCATACCCAACTTTTTTGAGGAGGAGGTCGGATGAGTTACCAAAAGAAGACTGGGTTTGGTTGATGTGAACCAAAAACAGCGTGAGACAAATTGAGCATGATTTACTCGGAGTCTGTTCGTTGACGCCACAGCGAAGATAAACGGTCACACCATCATTGCCCAGAAGTCAGGTAGAAGAACATACTTAAGTATTGAAAAATTTTGAAAAACAAACAAACAATGGAATACATCTTCGCATAAAATGGTGTTTTCTATACACAAACCTAACATTGACAAACATGGCCTCCTTGAAATACTGTATGTGCAAATGAATGTTAATCTCTTAGATGGCTTTGAAGCACATAATCAGTGTTGATTCTGAACAAAGCAGCAAGAACACAAAAACTGGTCGATGCAAGCATGTCGTATTGATTCATCAGTACCAAATTTTCGACAACATGGATAGGATTATTCTATAGCGAACAACTAGAGTGATGGAGAGGATAAGTCATTAAGTCCAGGGAAAGGTCAATTTCACGAACAGTTGCTTCTGAACACAGAGCTGGTTTGAGTCGATTGATTACAACTGCTTCAGCAAACTGTAGGAATCTGAGGTGCCGATTACGAATTAGTGACAGCGACAGTAGTACCGGCTACAGACCAGACAATTGATCTGCGCGTCTAACCTTGAAAGTACAAGGTTGGTGACAGGCTAGACATCAGCGAAATCCAGACAACTGGTTCAGACGTTTCACCTCGTCTCTGTCCACAAGCTAGGGCGTTGTGTTTCTGTAGCATGACCGTTTCAGCTCAGGTTAAGTCAAGTCAGATCGAGAGCGTGTTTCACACAACGCAGGAGGTGACTGTTCTACGTTTGTACAGCCACGCCTATGGCAGACTGGTCAGTGCGTGCGCGTGCTAGGCTAACGACCACAAGGCACACGTAATAGATAACAGATTCGAAGTGAAAGTATGGGTAATTAGGAAACCCGGTGTGTATTGCGCAAAAGTAGCATGACACCGATGGGCAATAGTAACCAGGGCGCTAACAATCCAGTCACCAAGCCGTAAACAAGTTAGAAGTAGGTAGGTCGACACTGGCGTGCATAAGCCAACAAACACTCAAGCAAACTAGGACGATCGCACACATCAAGCGGACGGCAGCTAGAGGTCCTTACGATCTTATGTACAACGTGGACTAGTGTTTTAAGAAGTATTTCACACATCGTACACCAGGCAAACAGGGATTCTCTCTAGGTCATCACAATAGTAATCGAAAAGTCACTGCTTCAATTCTAACGTTAATGGTGTAAAATTGTCGGGATTCATAAGACACCATGCTAAGTAGGGGATGACAAAAGAATTGTGAGAATTCGTAGGCCAAACGCAAATTTGTAGTGAAACCTAACCGAGGCAACTATTTGGAAACATCTGAATGAATACGACTCGTCAGAATCGGACGAAAGTTTTAAAGGTGAAGGACTACACGAGTTAAGATGCTGAAACATTGTGATTTAGATAGACTTGAAACGAGGACCACCACTATCCTCGTGTATGCGCATCAATGATCCACAGAAAATCTTTGACCATGAAATAAGAAACAATTACAAGTAAATAATACAACAAACGCCACACTACATGCATATTCACAAAACAGAGGTCTGGACTATAAGTATCTGAGACTGTCTTTAGGTGTAAAACATAAAGGTGACTACTCTCACATTATTAACACGGAGAGGTTGCGTTAACTCGTGGTCTAATATAACACCCAGCTATTTAACAGATCGAGATCCAGGGCTGCTATTAGGTCGCAGTTGAGAGCATATTTCAACAAATGGTTGATAGTGTAATGAGGACGAGCGATCGCACTATATTACTCACGGTGTTTTTCATTAGAAAGACACAAACGTTTGTTTCGATAATGAAATAACCAGGGCGAATATACGAGAGGAAACACTGGAGTGCACTTTGGTATGGAATTGTTTTTCCATACGTGAACTGGTCATGAGCAACCGTTGCAACCGCAACGTTATGAGATTAACGTTGTATGCAACTAAGTGTGGTTGTTTGAAAGGATGTTGAAGCACACACCATATGTGTCGATTTGCTGAACAAACGATCCCTACGCCATCCGCGTCCTTGGCTGGCGACAATAGCATTTTGTCGAACGGTGAATCGTAGTGTATCCGATTTTCGGTCCCGATTTTTCTACGTGAATCAATCTTGGCAGAGCAGGAAAGGGAATCAACATAATAGAACAATTTACCACAACAGCTTGATACAAGAGACTTACTACAACAAGGTCACACAGCCTGATAGGTAATATTTCACGGGTCATCAAAGTGGGACACGAGTAAACTTCATATACACTACACAACAAAATCATCAGGTGACCCGCTAGTGAATACGTCACTTTGCCACAACTTGCATCGAGGTATAACCTTTAGTTAGTCTAGGAGAATGCCGACTCAGATGCAGCTGTGTTCACCGGCTACAGTAGACTTTAGTGAGAGCAAAACCAAGAAAAAACTGGCTCGGTTAATAGGATGTCCCGCATCAAAGTCACTATATCTTTCCATAATCTCCGCTTAGCGAGTAAACATGGGTACCTTTGACCAATAAGACGGCTGCAACGGAATTGCAAACGTCACCAGTACTCAGCTTTGTCAGCGGCCGCAAAATGCACCTGGTAGTCACGTGTGTGTACTCGTTTTTGGCTCAACTAATTCGCACTGGATATTTATCTGCCTTACCTTTCGTCAGTGCAATGTGTATCAATTTTGTGGTGCAAACAGAAGTTTTAAATCTTTGTGTTCCGGGTGAATTCTCTAAAGAAAGCAAAGAACATACCACCACCTCCTCATACCGTTTAACACGATAAAAACAATGTTATCGAACTACAAAGTTTGATGCACCAACGAATGCTTGTTTTTTCGTCAGCTCAGACCGAAGGCCTGAAAACCTTCGTTCCTGAATTCTGATAAGTTGGTGCAGATGACCAGAGTTTCAAAAACACTTCAAAACAGTATGTGTTGGGATTTCTAGTTTGTGTATAGAGAAAATGAAGTCCATGGCTCGACAGATGTGTTGGTGACCGGAGATGAACTCGGATATCAAGAGCATTGCAATGAACTGCCACTCCTGCCTCCACAAAATAAAGACAAGGCTGAAGAATTGGACACCTTGATCGGACAGCTACGTACCATGGCAACGGGTGCACGCAGACTATCGTGGATCACTTATCGGTAACTATTACATTCTGATGTTAATTGATTCATACTCACGGTGGCCAGGAGTATTTATTACAACCTCACCTATCACGGCATTCACCATGCAAGCATTCCGTAAATGTTTCAGTCGTGAAGGCATTCCGTAGGTGTTGGTGACAGACAACGGGTCACAATTTTGTTCCGCTGATATGAAACAGTGGCTTGACAGCATCGAGTGTCGTCACTTGCGAACGGCGCCTAGACATCCATGTTCAAACGGGGCCGCAGAAAATTGGGTGAAACCGCTCAAAAGTGCTGTGAGTTNAAATATCGCGTTAAAGATACAACATCAGGATTGGACGAACGGTCTCAGTGTTGTGCCTTCCGTTATTCGCCAATTCATCTGTTCCGTATTCCACCAGTTAACTAACAGTTTATAATGTTGCTTGTGCTAATGAGATCAGCCAATGACAGGTTGTGATTTCCTAAATACTGTTCTACATCCACAAATTCAGCGTCTCAATTCGTGAACAACAATTGTTTACTGCTACCAGTACCAGGTCTTTTCCTTAATACTTGCGTGAGAGGTTTCAATTCACGTACGATTCCTCGGGCTTTTCGGATTCCTTTTTTTCTGAGTTTCACTTTTGGTCAACTTGAAAATAAGGCGAATTCCCGACTACTCATCAGTGACCCCACGATTCATACTTGCTTCACTGGTCGAAATCGGTGTTCTAATTATACCTGCGATGCTTGTCTTTGAAATGATGTTTTTGGTTCAAATTTCAGTCAAACATGCTTTATATTGATTAATCGGCTGCTGCATCTGATAATGTTCGACGGGTTCTACAAACAAGGTGAATACATAGTCTTTTGAGAATGCTGTTAAGCACGGCTATGGACAACGAGCATGCCTGTGTTGATAACGTTGAGGGCGGGTTGGTGAACACAGGTCAGTGCGACATCTTACTAGTCACTGCGTACGCCTTTTGTTTGTTTAACAGAAAAACCGTATAGGTATAAGTGAGGAAGAGCTAATGCGTACGAGTAGTGGGAATAACAACGGTAAAAATGAGTAGGAATGGTCCAACACGCTTAGAAGTCCATTTTCAGTGGTCTTGTCTGTAAGTCTGAACCGGTGGGTAAATCGGTTATACAGTAACTGACGGAAATTTGCTTAAACTGAGCACACTAAACAAAGTTCTCGAAGTGCTAAAGTTTTATTCCATCAACAGTATGCACCGGTTTTTGATGCACTATGCAGGACCGCTAATCGGTAAACTTGGGAGATTCAGTACATGCACAGATTACACAGTTGAATACACCTCCTTATCAAACTCTAAGATGCCTCTTCCTACAAAACATTCTTCTATGGATATGTAACGCATATTTCTTGTGGGTATGTATACCCGATAAGAATTACAGGAAGTAGTTGCACAAACACCACATGCACCTGATCACATATACGAAAATGTACACAGGTGCCCGCTCAAAAGTTACGATTGTAAACATGTGAAGAAAGTTCCGGACCATCTGTAGACGCAGTTAGTTCGTGTATATGAAATTTTTCATGAATCCCGGCTTAGGCTCAACGTCCGAAATCAACAACCACGTCACTTTCTGAATTCTCATTTATGTTCTCAGGAAGTCTGTGAAATATTCCGTTGAACCCCCAGACAAGGACAGCAATGACCGAATCGTGTCCATTCACGAGTCCACTTACATATAGGGACCTCACCAACTCTGTCCGGTTGTTTCCCGTTTCTGCAAGGTAGTGATCCGAAGCACGTTGTTCATCTCGTTCAGTGGTGGGAAGACTAGAGACAACGATGAGGGCAACTCGTAGGTCAAAATGGGTTGCCTGAAACTCGTAGACCTTCGGCTCCATTCGAATATCTCTTCAGTGGATACATACAACGCGGGTGTTCTGCCTGCCTATTTCACCCATCGAGCTGATCGGTTCTGGTCTGAACTTTCGCACAAGGAAAGTGGTGTTGCAAGTTTTTGTCATCTGTGGAGGCGTATCGTTAACACGTGCATCTTTGGGATTCTCGTTCTAACGGCTAAGATTCGGCACGTCGCTAATGAACCACACAACCGAGTAGATGAATTATAATCTTATTGTCAGTGCAACAAGCAGCTGGGTAAAATGGTCGGCTTAGAATAGTGCCATCAAAACCCATAGTTTAAATGAGTATAAGGGTATTGTTTGCTTGATTTTACAATGAGTACATATATAGGAACATCGAGAGCAACATTGCTGCGAAAATAAACAAACCGAGAATTGACCTGCGATGGAAGCACTCCAAAATTAGCTAAAATTTTAATACACACACAATGCAGATATCAAAATATTATAACCAACAGGACTACGTTCTGTGATGTAATATCATGTTATTTTGCACCATCTACACACACAAAACACGGTTGGTGGCATCCGTTTGAGGTTAGCTTGACACAGTGACCAAAGTCAAAAGGCACTTAGGCATAAGACTCAGCACAAGCGGCTTACGCTACACTATCTGTGGTTCCACTCACACATCACGTACCTAATGTAAACATGAGGGAATAAGAGCAGGAGGTGTGTGACTGTGACCTTCGTGTCCAGCCGGTCAACGCTGGTTAAACAGTTTACAGGACAGTACAAAAGTGAAACGCCCATCTCTCGGAAAATAAGCGGAAAGAGACCTAAATTGGAAAGAAAAAAATTCAATACTTAATGCAAAAATCAGCTCAGTGTAGAAACACGTATGTCTGCACCCATCACTGGAAGAGGGGAGGAAAGAAACGAAAATGTGAAGTTGACATGCAAAATATTCATCGTACGATGCATCAACAAAACTGAAGGGTAGGAAAAGTAGAAGGTCAAAATGACTCAGGTTTCCCTAAATGAGAGCAGCTGACTTACCAAACGACAGCGGTAGTTGTTTAGACGAACGAAAAATTGGATTAAACGGACATAACATGTGAGCCTCGCGTGCTCGTCATCTCTTCGTTGACTGTGTGCTATTAGTAAGTTGATGGCCTAATAAACCGAGACGGTTTGCACATTTCGCAGCCTCACGCACCGCAACGTCATATAGTCATGTCACCACGACCTACCGGAATTATGGTTTCGTCGTGTACCGCGCGATTCAAGTCGTGGTCACGCAATTGTTACTTGCTGGAGCTTCAGATGCCTGTGCGGATCACATTCCTCCACACCGCCTGGTTTAAGGTTAATCACTTCTAAGATCTGAAATCGACAATACTACGTGAAAGAATTAGATGAAATCCCAGTATCACAAATTCTAGTCAACAGAATTTCGCCAGTCTGCTTTCACTGGCCTGCACAGTAGATGCTTCCATACCACCTCGTCCACCATCCTACACACACGGCCTAAACAACAAAGTTCACAGAGCATCAGCATGGTCTCAGTCCCACCTAAAACCGCTCACCGAAGCATACGAATGTTCGGAAATATGTACGATTATATATAATCCTAGATGCGTTCCCAGACAATGCAGAGGGAAACGGTTCAGATGATGCACAATCACTTAATGCACTATCCACGCTTCATTGCTGTACAACAGTGTAGAAAACACCACCAAACGGTAGACAAACAACTGCATTTTCATACTCAGGCTGCGCCTCTTCCAGATAGGTCGTTGGAAACGTCCGGGAACAGCGTTAGCTTCCATCATACCAGGTCGCAACTAGCGGCCAACGGGCAAATCTGTCGACGAATTGTTACCCACATAGCAGAAGTCCGCCCACCTATCGACAACGTCTCCGGTGATGCGATTTACAGGTGTGAGAACAGCAATTCCGCACGCACGCACGCTAAACGAAAATAACGTCTCAATCGTGTTGATATCTAACTCAAATTTGGACTCTGCGGTTGCGCAATCCGCAGACGTTCCTCCTCGCTGTGTGCGAATGGAGCACTATCATCTGCAAACAACAGCAGGCACACTGTCGAATTACGTGATCTGTTCGGCGTGCCGGAATGTTGATTGTCCAGCAAGCATTCATCGATGCGGTATTCAGCTTCCACACCGTCCACCGAGTTCTGAAGAACAACTGTTGATATTGCAAGCAGATATGAACTACATAGTTTCGGGGCTAAGAACCGACTCTGCTGCACGTCAGTGACAATATCACTATCATCAGAGTTCGGTCCACACCACTGTACCTTCATCTTCATGGTTACATGTAGCCATCTGATTAGATTGACGAACTTACCTGAAATTCCAAACTTACTAAGCATCGTCCACAGTACCTCACAACTTACTGAACCAAACGCTTTACTGAAATCCACAAACAGAGCATGCAGCGACTCGTTGTGTTCACAAACTTCTCCTGGATCCGTCGAACAGCAATCAGTATACCCATCTCACTGCGACCCTTTCGAAACTCACAATGCTACTCAGAAATACTGGATCACAATACTTCTCTATTGGGTCGGCTCAGAGGGAAAGTGTTCCTAGCACCATCCCAGTGCATTCAAGTAGACTACTACGTCGATAACTGTCGTTGCATTGCTTGCTACCCTCAACTTTGAACAAAGGTACGATCATGCCATCCCCGAACCCATGAGGGACCGAGTCCTGTTTGAGTACAGCAATTCCCAAAGCTGAGCACCTATACAAGCCATTTCCACTTGCAGCCCTTCCGTTTCAAAGGTGTCCAAAAGCTCCGTGCATCTATGCCAAATCCGGAACGATAGCTAATGAAGCTTTCACACCCCGTTCTGGCAGACTGTTCACAGTCTCCCAATCAGTGGTAGCGGCCCGGTTTATTATACTATCAAAATTGGTGCACCATACTCATATGGTGGTATTTGGTTGAGCGCATGAAAGGCTAGAGTCCCCATCAATCAGTGTCTTAGTAGGCTGGACCAGTGACCGAATGATCACCTTAAACAAACTGTAAAACAATTTGGGTTATCGGCGGTCAGCGTAGCAAACCACCAGCTCGATTTGCTTCTCCCACCATCCGCCCTTGATTCCTTCGACAGGTCGACGGCGAACACTCCGGAATGTCTTCCTTTTGGCTTAACTCTCCGGACCCATTGTGAAAGCAGAAAACACTTCAGTCTCCTCTCGTATCAAGTTGGAGATAGCTGTGTTGTTGTCGGCGGCGGCGTGGAACCAGTCCAGGCTTTTCTGGCGTTTGAGATTGGTTGTCTCGATGGCTGCTGCCGTGGATACACTCCGTGGGGAATTGCCACATACCTTCAGGGGTGGTGGATATAGGGGCGTTTTCCAAACGAGACGCAACTATACACAGAAAAGAATTCCTCGTCTTTGAGCTCTCCACTCGTTACACTTCCAGTTTCTGTGGCTGTCCGATCGATTTACAGTGAACAGTTTGGTCCTGACCAGCCTATGAACTGCAGTGCATTCGAATCAGTGAACCACTTGTGGGGCACGCACTTCACGAACGTCACGCTGCCGCAGAATCACGTAATCAGGCATTTGGTGATGACCGTTTCCCGGTTGAGTCCACGTCGTGATGTCGCTCGCACCCAGCTGGAGTCGGGCGTTTGTGATAGCCAACTGGTGAGAAGCACACACGGGGGAAGCGTTCACCGACCCCGTCGATTGAACCAATGCCACGGGCGCCTGTGGTCACTCGGTCAGGTTTCTGAGCCGCACTCAGCTCGAACGTTCAAGTGGTCTAGAACAAACAGTCAGCCACTGACCGGTGTCTACTGGATTTCGGTGGATAGCTAACCACAGAACTGGTTCTTAGTATCATCAGTGTGACACAGTTTGAACATAGACACCAGGAAGTATCGCGTACTCACCTCAATCAAGTCGCAGGCGTATAGACGGGATTCGAGGGCTAATGCCCTGTGGTTCAGTTATCACCAAGCCTTTGATAAGGTCAGTGACTGCGAAACAGACACCATGCTCCCGAGAACCGTCTGCTGGGTAACTTATCCAGTAGAAAGTATACCCATCACCTGGTCTTCGAAGCTAACCTTGGTCTGCAACCCTTGTTTCACTCAAGGCTACTACGTCGATGCCACAGCACCTCAGTTCAATCGTGATCTGTGCGGT
The DNA here is from genome assembly GCA_008508345.1 of Paragonimus westermani. Classification (NCBI taxonomy): domain Eukaryota; kingdom Metazoa; phylum Platyhelminthes; class Trematoda; order Plagiorchiida; family Troglotrematidae; genus Paragonimus; species Paragonimus westermani. The sequence continues at coordinate 198,639 of QNGE01000606.1, forward strand.
TTGGCGTTCTGACCATCCTCTGGTGTTGCATCGATTCAGTGGCGTGCGCACTCTCCATGTTCCGACGGACAACGTCTTGCGTCCCTGGGCTTGTCTTTGTTTGGTCTTCGTGTGGCTGAGACTTATGTGAGCATTGTCTGTTCTAGGATTCCTGTTGAAGAGGTAATTATGGAAGAGGAGGGGGTGTATTTGGTAGTGACATATTTTCGCCTATTCATCCCGCTAGTAATGGCAGGTAGGGCGACACGCTTTATCCTATGCGGCGGCCGACACATTATCTTATTTGACTTTTTGTGTTTATACTGTTCATGTGGGCTTCGGTTATTGTCAGGACGCCCAGACCTAGAGAGGAGGACGATTAGGGTGCCCGTACAGCAAGGCAGCGTGAGACATGCACAAACGCAGCATCATTGACCACCAGCGACAACCACACTGCATTAGCTACCCACAAGCTCGGGAGCCACACCTATGCATTCAAAACGCACACATAAGACATACAACGTGTGATCTACATAAGACATAATATTGTAAAGACAAACAAGTCACAGACACACAAAACCAGACGAGGCAAGAATAAACGTCATGCCGGACCAAAGTGTAGTGATCTGGAGATACCCCCGATCTGCCTACTGTACGATGTGTAAAATCCCTCCTAAAATCTTAGCTCACATTGTACGTAGGACCTTAAGGATCTTTGCCTGCCGTCTGCCTGATGCATGAGATCGCGTTTGTTCGTTTGCATGCTTGTCGGCGTAAGCGCGCCAAACACTCTTTCCGGTTTGCTCGCGCGCTCGACGGTCAGATCCTTAGCCTCCCTAGCTATTTCGCGTATCGATGTCGTCTAGCGCTGATCGAGACCATTTGTAATTATCGCATAATATATTTTTGGTCTCCGCAACTATCTGTATTTTCATTTCGCGTCTGGTATTTCTGCGTACACCTGAGGAAACGTTAATTTAGTGCACGTACGCACTAAAAAAGCACAACACATCTGCACAATCCACAACCAACGCGCCTGGCTTTTATCTGGCTGGTACCCTTTTGCCTATCTGACGTGGCTGGGCCTGCAAGAACTAGATTCTTGGTTAGCATGTCCAGCCGGATCAAAACAACACACAATCCTGACCACCACGCCAAAGTAGCAGATAAGTTCAGAACTTGGCAAATTCACACTGAAAGGAACGTGCTAATATTTGGACAGTTTCTCAGCGTTCACAACCAACCACTTACAGCTTAGTTGATTGTTACCAGTAACATACAGGCCATCGCATCAAGACTACGGAAACACAACTCTAATCAGTGCATTTCAGTCGTATCAAATTGAAAAATGCGTCAATTCATCAAACGAGTAGATTGTGATCGCAAAAATCAGTAACTGTTATCATTCGTCTACGGCTCACGACCCAAACCGCTAAACTGTGCGCATGATTGGCCTGGAGTTCGCCACATAAATATCCATTGACTGACAAATCCGGGACCCGCCTCAAGTCCCAGCGACAACAAATACCTCGGAATTCGGCCCCAACTGTGACAGTGTTGCACTCTGTACGACCTTGAACAGCCCCTAGTTTGTCACATCGACGTCGGCTGCGCGTCACATGCTCCGCTTTCGACACTTGTCTGATGTCGCCACATGATCTCCCCATGGTAGTCCAACAGCGACACACCACGCGGCCCATGCATCTGACCTTGAAAGTACGAGGGCGGTCGCGAAATCAGGACACGATTCGCACGAGGCTCACACGATATCGGAAACACTTGTTTTTGTTCGTTTTGCTACGATTGGGTCAATAAATTTGCACGATACACATCGGCAACATCACCACAATTGCGTTAACTCGACTGCGCTTCTCAGCCAAGAACTCCTAACTGTTATCAACTATGTAAGTGACAGAAATGTCACTCATTCATACTGCTAATCAGCTGACATACATGCGTGGCAAAGTGCTTTAAAGGGAGGGATGGGACGAAAAAACGGGTTATCACTGAACAGAGTATATCCACCACTTGTATGACAGCGTGGAAAGTTGAGCACGTAGAGAATACTGGTTGACCAATATGAAAAGTTTACTCTCAAGGTGATGAAAGAGAACAATAACACGTCAACCTCCAGTACGGGTGTTCCTCGTGATCAAGCTAATCTACAGTGGAGTACCAAGCGTTGAATGACGGTAAGCGCTAGCCGGTGGGGCATAAGAAATAAGGTGTGGTATCGATTTAAAGCCAACAAGCTGGTGGATGAGTGTGGATCCAACAAACTAGGTGACGTGGACAACTGAGGTTTTCAAATAGAGTTGCAGGAGTGTACGCTTGCTTCATTTCGTCGGATAAACGATGTTTGTACCACCCGTCTTGCTAGGGCCTGTGGACACCCGGTCAGGTTTCTGAGCCGCACTCAACTCGAACGTTCAAGTGGTCTAGAACAAACAGTCAGCCACTGACCGGTGCCTACTGGATTTCGGTGGATAGCTGACCACAGAACTGGTTCTTAGTATCATCAGTGCGACGTATAGTTGGGACATGAGTACTAAGGAACTTGGCAGATCTAGCTCAGGTGAATCGCGGGTATGCACATGATTCCAATTTTGACATCGCAGTCCACCTGTCATCAAACTAGTAATGATCTTAACTACCCCGGAATTCATACCGTGTTCTGAGTACCGTCTGTTGAGTAACCCACCGATCATATACTATGCGTGGATACCAAACCAAAATGCGCAGACCAAACAAAACGGTTTGTCCAAGGCACAGGCCTCTTAACCGAGTCGGGTTAGCGAACGGCTTTAACATACCGACGAAGCCACAGTCACATTAACTGATCGTGAGTGGGGTGGAGGTGTTCGCGCAATCCCAGTAACCTCGCTAGGCTCCACCGTCGCAGTGATCTGGCCACTAAGGTTGGCAACACCACGGCGCCGACACACGCCTGTGTAGGCACCACTGTGCTGGGAACTAGCGCGCACGACTACTGTAAGTGGACAACGTGAATATACGGTACGCTAACTTCCTCACCAAACAATGCACAATAAGAAGCTTCACCTATGACCAACACATATTTACGAATCGCTAGAAGGCTGTACGAAAACTGACAATTCTCCCAGAGAGTCTGAGGCAAGTCGTGTTGTTTTTAGGTTTATATCGCACCATTTGCGAACTCTAGTGTGAAGTTTTATAGCCACGTTGCCATAACAGTAGGCATCGTTTGGTATGTCTCACTTTGGTGGCCTTATTACTGAGCCACATCGTTCCACTTCATGTCAGCATGTGTTGTTTGAAACACACCTTATTTGACTTACTATATATATATATATATATATATATATATATATCATAATGAGGGCGATCTGTTGTGGTACTGAGAGCTACGTGGGTTCCAAAGGCAAACCTTCTTTGTGCACTTTGGGTACACTGTACAGCCTAAGGATTATGATTCCAATGGAAAGGATGCATTCGAAAGTGGCCGTATCAATCCTCCCCTTCTGTTTTATTAGACACATCTTCTTATCTATCGCCTGTTCTATAGCTAGTTTCTTGTGTTCAACATCATACACTGGTCGTATGGCAGCGAAAAAGGGGGATCAACAAAACAATCTTTATTGTCCAGCTCGCTGGTCACCATGCTACGCGCGCGCTCGCGTCTGAGTCAGAAATCCGGAATGCAACAACCCCGGTTTCCGCTCCCACCTCGTGTGCGCTAAGTCCCGGTCTGTGTGTGCGTCCTCTGCCAGGGTTTTATTCACCAATCATTCCTCGTCCGTTGGGCCGATCTCGTTGGACTGTGGCTGGTCCCGTCGCGCGTGCCGTCCCCAATCTATCCACTGTGGCCTCACTTGTGACCCGCAACTCCGTTTGGATACTCCATCACAGTATCACAAGGGTATTGTCTGATAAACTATGTAAACATCATTTTGCGTGGGTGAACAGTGTTGTAATTAAAACGGTTTCAAACACGACTGTTTCTTGTTTGTTCGACGTCAGTCATTCTGTCAGTAAGAGAGAGGCCTTTCAGGTTGTCCATGGAGTGCCAGGAAATCGATCAAAAATGTTGAGATTTCGAATGTTGACCGGTGCCCAGGCCATCTGTATCCGATTCCGTACCCTTCACCTCTGCGCTCAAAAGAAGTTCGCGTGACCCACATCCAGTGATGCCCACAAGTTGGAACAATGTTTGCGTAACTGACACCAAACACGCTGTCCATAATCCCTATTCGCCGTTATTCAGACTCACCTCAGTTACTGTTTTCATATTTATTGTCTTGCAATTCATCATCCTCATCATCATCAAAACAGCCATGAGCCTGGCCAAAAGGTACTGTGGCTCGAACCGCCGCTCACATCAACAGTGACGTGGAATATCCTAGAAGGAAAGAGTACTACGAAGGACAACAAAGATTGAAGAAGACTAAGTGGAAGAACTAGAAATGGTATGGATACAGGTACGCCATTGACTGCGACGCACCGCCATCTCGGATAGCGTCTCTAACCAGCGCTTTGAGTGATCACGAGGACCCCATCCAGGCAGGCGATGCCTGCCCACTTCGCTCAATGGAGCAGTCAAAGTCTTCCTATTTCCTGACCACGTTGTTGCTTGACCACCACGCGGTTTTACCCAGCCCGGTACGGTAAACGCTCAGATGGCATACGAAGCACGTGACCCAACCATCGCAAGCTGTGCAACGTAACTAGTTGACCAATTGATCGCGCAAGCGAACTGCCACATTGCTCACGCGATCAGTCCATTGAATGTGGGCCAAGTGGCGGAGACAGCGATGGTCAAACACAGCAAGCCTGTTGATATCTTGTTTGCGAACAGGCCACGTTTCCGAACCATATAGCGAAATGGAACGCACACAGGCATTATAGACCCTTCCTTTCAGCGACAACCGAACGTCTTTTCGACGCCACAGATGACGCAGTTTGGGAAAGGCAACTCGTGCCTTTGCTATCCTCGCTGATATCTCATCAGCAATA
>QNGE01000606.1:206043-242556 GCA_008508345.1 Paragonimus westermani
TACCTTTTCTAACCCCCTTCTTCCTGATACGGAAGACAGCAGTGCCGCAACTATAAAAATAGTTCTGCTGTATGCCCATAGGATCGTGCCTCACTGCCTAAGCACTCCTACGCGGTCAGCAGTGCGACATACAATCCTATGAGTGTAACTGCTTTTCATCTGACTGCTCCCCTTTGGCCTGTCTGACAAGGTTGCACGTGGAAGGACTGGAGTCCTAGTCACTATAGCCCGCCGGATCAAAACAGTACACAAGCCCGACCACCACGTCAAGGTAGCAGTATAGGTCGGGTGTCTTGCAATTAGCGACTCATTCAAGCATTTTGGAAATGAGTGTACAAGCTTGACAGTTTTCTGACATCTACACCATAGCAACCACTGCCAAAAACTCCCCTCAGGTCCTGTCATATTGCAGACTCAAATTAAGCTCACTTTGAACTCTTCAGACCTGATACATCCACGTGACCGGTTGCGAACGTCTTTTCCTGCAAGTTAAGATAGCAGAACGCGGTCTCACCAGATGTGAAAATGTCTATGACTACCCGGGAATCATCACGAGAATTACTTTCTCGTTGTTATCCACTAGGCGAATTGGCAAGTTTGGCATAATACTGCCAACTCCATCCTGCGAGACATCATTGTTCTCGCCACCAATCCGTACAAATTTGAAATGGTTGATCCTGGTTACTTTTAACAGTTTGGTTTACATCTCCATACGCTCAACACACAGGCACCTCACCAATAACAAGATCAACTTTTAGATGCTACAGACTCCTGCAATTTAGGTAGATTGTCAGTGTTAATCTCTTATTCACACTTTCAACGGTGGATAGTACGCTGTTTTCCGTGTATTCCAGTCAACCACTGAAACACTTCCTCGGCTTCATCGAATATCTGTTCCACTTGTAACTGAGAATCGAATCACTGCTGATGTGGATCTCGAGAGCAATTTGTTCCATAGGAAGTTTTGCGCAATTTTACGTGATGCACTCATGGATCTCGATAGTAAGAGTTGAGTAGCATGCGGTTTTCAAAACCCCTTTAAACAATAACCTTTCCTAACTTGAGAGTACTTTTGCAAATGGCTGAGCCAATCGGCTGAATAGATCACAACTAATCCGATTCTCAATTGTGAAAATCTCAAGACTGTCCAGCTGCAATAAACTAGGCGTTAAGCTACATCGATCAGTTATCACCTGATAAACCTTTATGCCGTACACCAAAGTCCAAAGCGAAGATGCCAGGGCAGTACCAGAACTCCACGATAACCTGCAGAACGCCAAGGTATTCATGGTCTCTGATTCGCGGATAGGATATCGCCAGGCGATAATCAAGCAATCGGATCGAGTTGAAACAGATTCCACTGATTAGGAAAACCAGTATCGGGTCCCTTGGAATCTCGGGAACTTCATTCACATTCAAGTGACTGATACACAAAATTCTGGATGGATCACCAAAAACGGTTATCGACGTATATAACATCGTTGCCTATGGTGTTATTGAGACAGAGAACACGATGGTTGTTTTGAATGTGTTGCAGAGGTTAAGATAAACCGGCTCTCATATTAACAGTCCAAAGACAGGATTGGCGAAACAAAGAGTTGTATTTTCAAGTTGACCATCACTCACATTTGATCGCAGCGTTCGCATCCAGATAGACTTTCCAGCCAGCCTCTTTCGAAAAGAAGCACTTGACTCGAGTTTCGCTCTCGTTAGAGCTCATCAGTAGAGCATATCCTTGCCACGGCCGGGATTTGAACTCCGGCCATTCCAATCATGAGGCAACCGTGTTAACAAGTGAGCCATTGACCTCACATTAGGCACGACCGAACTATCAAATCTGAACGCTCAACCACTCTCGCTTGTGAGCTTCTTGTGTGCGTCTTTTCGAAAGAGGCTGGCTGGAAAGTCTATCTGAATGCGAACGCTGCGATCAAATATGAGTGATGGTCAACTTGAAAATAAACCAAATTCCCGACTGCTCATCAGTTACAAAGAGTTGTGTTACTCAGCCACAAAGTTGGTCAGCGCAAGGTCTGACCGTCACCAGAGGAATTGAGAACGATTGAAACACGTCCACTGTCTACATCGAAAAGATTAATGACCACTGTTGTTTTGCAGCAATCATCTCAGATTGCTTGTTGGCATAACTTTGGCTAGCCCGTTGGAGTTGTTTGATCGCTGGCTTTTGAATTCTGTTAAACTAACCGGTCCCATATTCTCGTTCATACTTTACACTCTCATCCGTTCTCTGTCTTCTGTCATACATCCACACAAATACTATTAAAATGTCGTATTCCGCTAACTGGCACGGGGTCCCTTTTATTAACATACAAGTTCCACTGTACCGAGTAAGCGACGTTAACTCATTTGTTTATTACTCATATCCAGCGTCGTCATCGGTTTATACATAACCTGCAACTTTCTGCTTATTGTGTTGTTTTGTCACATCCTGGTATCCTTCTGTTGGCTGCAATAAGACTTAAGGACGTTTCGATGAGTCATGTTAGCCTCCACGGCTATTTCCACTCTCCTATTAGCCTATCAATTAGCATCTTGCACCCCGTTAAATCCGCGTCCACTTTATCCTCTGTTCGTGTGACGGCTAAATTGTCTTGAGTAGGCTTTCCATCATACACAATGACCATACCTTCGGTCTGACCGTTGCATTGCCTTGGGCCGCATCGATTACGCATTACTCAGCCCAACTGCTCTGTGAAGAAGCTGAGGAAGTACAGTTGAAGTCTGTTCTGTTCATTGTGCTCACTATTGTTCCATTTAGTACAGCATTATTCACCACTGTCTCCAACCGTTGGTGCATGGACTGGCCGATTTATTAGTACCATTTAGTTGATTTGACATCAACCATTCGTCCTCTCGACAACCATCCGTCAGTTGAAAGTGGGATGTGGCCCTATCAGCTACGCTCTACCGATCGATTCCGAGATAGTACAGAATCAGCGATCTCGTTGTCTTTCAAGGTTGCTTATCAAAACCTTCAGTGACGTTGTCCGCCACTTGTACGAGCCATGAAAGAGATAATGCGGGTTTCATTTGTTGGAAGCTACTACTCAAGCTGTCGTCATATTTTTAACCGCTGCTGGGAATTGAACAGGTGTTACGGCAATTGGGAATAGTAAAACATAGCTTCATGGCCTAAACCAATGTCAGCGATACAGAAATAGAAACTGCACTGAAGAATGAGGGATGCGTCGTAAAACACGCTGTTCAGGTTTAATGTCCACTGAATGGAATTGACCGAGGAGGAGATAAAAGTGTCGTGGTGGCTTGGGATTTAACAGAATGCAAATCACATGTGTTGGCTTGATGTTTCCATGGAGAGACTGGAAACAAACCTCGGGAGTGGATCAACTCTAGGAAGCATCATTGATGAAAGATTTACATTGGACCTCCTGGTCGCAGGAAATTCCACATTGCAATTCGCTGAGTGTACGGGGTGGAGAACATCTATGGGTTCCAAACGCATGCTTTCGGAGTTAACAAACTTTGGGTTAGAATACAGTCTCAGACGGTGACAAGCAGCGCGGGGGTAAAGTGCACCCGCCCGGGAAGAGATCGATCAACTTTCAGTGAGAAGACAACCTCTGTGAAAGGAGGCACATCAAACAGTGAAAACACTCAGAGCGCGCTAATCAGAAATGAAGCTGAATTGTGTTAGAATTTCGGTTCATCAACTGCGACGGGGTAGCACCGGAACTAGAAATGCCTAACAGAGGAGATAACTGGCTGAGGACGAAAGATACGTCCACTAACGATTTGCTGGTGTGTCAAGTTTGTCAACTACTTTGAGGAAATGGCCGTTCGAACCGACCGCGTACTCAACCGATCACAGTCACGGAGTTAGGAAACTATGGCTAGTGGATGTAATAGGCTCCGGTCCGTTAATCAAGAGCAACATTCGTCACATTGTCGTCATATCAGTGAAACAAAGCAGTGGCCGCAAGTGATTAGCATGGGAACACTGATCGTAGGGTCGTGGTGGGATGTACCGTCACATAACATGGAATCACATTAGACGTGAAATTCTGGTATCTCTGTGGGGACCAGAGATCGATAAATTTTGTACGATACCATACTGCACCCAATCAAACGGACTGACCGACAGGAACAGTCACACAATCCATGAGTGCTTGTCGGGGAGGGGAGGCAGCTGGGACGTGAAGATGTCATCGATTTTGCTGACCCATCACATCTAGGCACAAGGCCCAACAAAGAAATCGCCATTCGAGTTCATATATGTGTTGTGTGTGAATGTCCTGACTGCCAGTTGAGCAGGAAAGTAACTTGTGGGAGATCACTGAACGTTTCTGAATGAGTTTGTAGATGCGCGGACACTGGCTAACAAGGTGTTGACAGCTGCACGGGAGGCCGGTAGGACTCATTTAGCTTTGAAGTTAGGTAGTCACTGTTTGTGTTCGAACTTGACTAAGTATTTACGTAGAGGCACAAACAGAGTTTGGATGAAACAGTACCCAGATCAAGTGAGTTCTTCTCATGGCGTAGAATATTGTCAACCGTGGTGGAACGTCACTGTCAAGCGCATGTGTTTTGGAATTGGAAATATCGGCTGTGGTTTCGCGGAAGCCAATGACGTATACGGCATATTACCGTATGTTATCGGAAATGAACTCATTTCATGCGTTTCAACATCAACGTTGTTCTTTTTCAAATAAATGGGAGAACAAAAGGAACGTGAGAGAGCGATGCTGCAGTTGGAACAAATTCTGATTTGGGAGGAGTGTGTTGTAGGTGATCGATAAAAGCATGCCACGTGTGAGCAGTTGGGGATTTCGATTAATATAAATGTAACCACGCCTATAACTGTCCGTCTGGGATTGTTGATACAAGATATATATATATATATATGTATATATTGAAGATAACCGATGGTTGAATACAGCTGTCGCAATCCCACAATGTTCAGCTAGCTCCTTTAGAATAACAACCCTACACGCTAGTTTCGATATCGTCAGAGTCCGTCACTAGTGCAAATCTTTGCCAAACGTTGAATTTAAACTCTAGCCAAGCTTTCATTCGCCAGCCTTGCTGATCACTGCGCCACTGACCCCACAGTTGGCACGACCGAATTATCAGCTGCCAACTTGACCGCCTTCTTTGGTGAGCACTGCTCAGATTGGTCTATCGTCCGGAGAAGGGATACAGTACCGGTCCCGTTAACCTATGAGTCCATGATTAGGACGACTCTCTAAAGTGAAGTAACAAAAAACAGTACAATTGATTACTGATAAGTAATAGCAGGGAGTTTAGTTACTACAACTAACTCCTTACCTAAAACGTGTCGCGGTTTTCATGCTCACTTTCAGTCGTGTCACATGTGATATAGGTGACACAGTGGTCAACATGACTATCTCATGAAAACATAACCGGAGTTGAAATGCAGGTCATGGCAATGTTATGCGCCACTGACAAGATATACCAGGAGCGAAATCGACCCTGATGCTTCTTTTCGAAACGCGTTGGTTGCAAATGCTATGGAACTGCGAAAGCCGTGATCGAAACTATGTTATTTGTCAGTGGTCAGATGGAGGTGAGTATCGTACTAACAAGTAAACCTTTAAAATGAGTGCAAGGAACCACAACGAAGAGTCTCTCATTGAGTAATGTTGACACGTTTTCGGTTTTGATCATTATATTTGTATTCTGACTAGCAGTTGATTGTTTACCGTTGCGTAAGTCTCCTTTCATTTACGTCGGTTCGCTGTATAAACCAACTCTGTACAGCCCGCTTACTTTGTTAATAACAGTGGTAGCTTAAAGGCATGTTCGGCGTGTGCGTATCAAATTACTCGCTCCCTCTGTCCTATCAGAGTAAATGGTAACCTTCCTGGTCATAAGCCACCGTGAACCTCTGCACTGACGATCAGCTGATCATTTCCCAAATGCTTGAACATCAAAACGTGAATACCTCTCTTTCAGCTTATGACGTCTTTTGAATTTGATTCCCTTCCCCAATTGCTGAGATATCTCTGTCCATTAGTGGGAAATTTGGTTGATGTAAACCAAACGTCACGCACATTTTGTCGCAGCTTTTGCAGCCACTTGAGCCTTTCAGCCACTCACTTTCGAACGGAAGCACAAAGCCGGAGTTAATCTATTGTCGGAGTTCATCAGTTATGCAGGACCTTGCCACCACCTGCTTTTGAGCTCTGGTCCACATGGCCTCTGAAGCAATCACGATGACCACTGTGCGACCACCGTGGGTATTCCCTATAAGTGATTGTGTCTGAGAGTTTGGGTGTGATAATCCAGTCATGAATAATGTGCGGTGAATGGTGTGATGATCAATACGGTTGTCCCATGAGAACATGTGTTGTACACCACCCAACGGTTGAATAAGATGGCAACAAATGAAACTGATGATAATTACACTGCAATTAGTCGCAATAGTGAGGGTTCGGGATAATCGAAATTGGGAGCGGCAGACGGAAACATGTGTATATGTACTACGGAATATTTTTTTATATAAAAAAACGATGGCGTGCGATCAACAAGAAATGAGGAGAAGTGTCAGCCGCGAAAGACAGTGTGTACAATAGTCGTGCGCCCATTCGAAGCTTATGGCAATTGCCCACTATTAGGCAAAATTCCAGGTATGGCGATGCTCACAGGCAACTTATCACGGGGGTTCACAAGTGATCGATTACCTGCCAATACACGATTGATGTTTGTTTACTTGTATGCTGGCCGGACATATTGATACTTATACTGTATGGTTCACTCACCAAAATTACGGGCAGTTGTTCGCACGCACATTCTTTACCGAGAGTTAGTCACTTTGTTCATATGTTCTTGTGGTGACCTAACAGACATCATTGCCGTCCAGATCAGAAAGGGGATAGCCCGGTGAAAAATCAGGATCACTGATACTGTAAACCAAATATAATTTTGTGCACTGTACCTGTATAACTGCAGTGCACTACACACTCCATGCAAAGGGTGTTGGCTACAGAATCAGAAACTCTGTGATAATATTGGTCCGATTGCTTTGTTTGTTCTTAACCACCTTCAGTCAGACATTTGTTTCCTAGCCGCTTCTATACTGGTTGGCTTAATCTCGCCTAATCCCAGTCACGTGATCCGAGCGTACGTTGATATATAGCATTCCAACAGTATTCTGAAATACAATCACTTCAAATTAACATTTTAATGGGGCTGTTTGTGTTCGAGCAATTAAAACTGCGGACCAAAGATGTCAAAAACTGAGGAGTACATTAAATGTATTTAGCTGTGGTGCAACATCTGGAAACGTGTCAAGCTGGACAACCAATCCGCCTGTCTCTCTGGATGCTGGTTGGTATTACTTTAGCCCTCTGTTAATGAACTTCACTTGCGTCAGTTTCCCTTTTGAGCTTCCTTATGTGAAAATGAGGTGGCTTCTAGTGTGGTGAGGATAGACAGTCGCACCATTCTACTCACACCACTATTCAGTAGTCGCATGGGTCGAAATGATCGCGGGATAAATACGGGAGACATATGGGATGAATCGTTGGAAGGCAGAGTGACATTTAATGGCTTTCGCCACATGGCGGAACTGAGACATGGTATCTAAAGCGACTGGAGCATCCTCAGAAGAGTGCGGTGTGCAAATGAGTGTTTTTGTTCTTAGTCCCGTTGAGAGGCTTAAGTAGTGTACTGGCTTCTCCAATAAAACAACCTTTGTGTCGTCCGCCCTCTGGATTTACAACACTAGTATAATACGGATTACTAGTAACCATTCAGGAGACAGAGCAAACGGAGCTCAGTATGATAGTGCATGATCATACTTCTTGTCAAGGTTGCATCATAGAGCAACAGGAACAGATTGAGCGCGGCAAATTTTGTGGCGAGCTAGAAAAGAACCTGAGGAACCTAGCGATCATTAGTATTAGCAAAACAGACTTGTAGGAGAAGTCGTTGATAAAACGGCACTTATCGTTTGCGGAAGCTCACAAGATCTATGAACAGAGGGACGATGTGCCTGTGGCAATGATGGAGCGGACTGTCATTTAATGATAGAAACCTTTCCGAAGAACGTCTAGTACAGCAACGAGATAGAATAAGCCACTCCGGCATGCAATAATTCTGATTCGTTCCTTTGCCATGAAATCTATCTACCGGTTCATATCTGACGGTTAATTCTGTGTCTACTGCACATGCCGGCTTCGAAATGCAGTTTTCCGTGATTTTGGCAAAACCGGTTATAGAGAGAATTTCCGAACAAACGCAAGATTTTGCTTCATTTACTGAGTACATGCCGGTAACTAAGTGCAGTTTATTCCATCCAATAGATTACATGCGACGAGCAGGGTACCGTATGATTGCTCCGTCCCTACAGGAAGCACCGAGTTAATCATCCCCAAGAATACCCCGAATTCGATTAACCCGCATGTTTGTATGAATCAGGTGGGCTTCATGATTCATTGTGTAACTGATTGCCGTCTGAATCAGTTTGGTGAGACCGTGTTACTAGTGCAACGTGAGGCGAACACAGTGTTGAACACGTGCGTTCTGGTACTAGGGACGAATCCAGCGTTCTTGAGTATGAAGCCTATGGGACAGTAGGAAGCACTCTTGGGGCTAAACACCAGTGGGACAAGCGCATTGAAGATGATTTACTCCGGATTTCACTAGTTGAAGATTTATCGTCATTGCATTTTGTGTGCTGTGCGCGCACATGGACAACATGCGGCGGACCCGATTGCATGACTCATCATTCATGGTATGGCATGGTATGGGTCATGTGACCTTCCTAATTGGACAGGTGTACTTTAGCTTGCTTACGCTTGCACGTTGACACTATATAGCCTACCATCGTCTTACCGTGCAGTCGTGTCTAGTTGCTATTGCCGGCAATTCCTATCGTGCATTTGTTTTCCTTGCTGCAATACAGTATTTTTGTTTAGCTGTACCTGCTTTCTACATCCATGGTACAACATTTGCATGGTCTACTCGTACAGCACACGAGCTAATTCACTTACAGTCTTTCGGCTTACGGGATACAACAATACTCTACGGGTGATCTGAAGTAGACTCCAGTGTTGTCATAAGTAAAGGGTAAACCGATCTTCTTGAAGTGCAGGATTTTCCACTTAGCTGTCATTGACAGAGTTCGTACTACCATTGATTAGATGGAGAAAGTAGGCACAACCTCTCGTGAATTCGTCCTCATGCGTATCAGTGATCTCGAGCGGACTGAATGATAATAAGAAACCTCCGAGGATCTGTAAGGATTACCGAATGACGTTGGACCGGAGACTGCAAAGTTGTGTGGTAACTACAGCAAAGCCAGGGGTGCTCACAAAGTCGTCGCACGATAGTCGATTTTCTTGTAAAATCGATCAAGCGACTACCTGTCCTACATTACCCGGGCGATTGAGTCAATCTGCCATGGATGATCAACATGCCATAGAGACCCTCCAATGTAAGTTCCGTTCCTATCGCACGTCGCCGGAAGTGTTCCAAGCTGTTTTTGACAGGACTTCCGAAAGACGTAGTCGTCGCTGGTACGACGAGGAACAAACACGACGAATAACTGACGCTTGCCGAGACCAGAACGACAAAACACATCTTTCTTTTCACGGATCTGAAGTTTCCTTTTGTTCGGAGTCAGACACTCTTCAGATGTCGTTTGAATCCAATCCAACAGGAAACCATTGGCAGAGTGCATAAGCAGGCTAGCTGATGTATTATTACCGATTCACTCCGAATTTCGCTGTTATAGTTCGATCAGTTTATACGACTCAATCGGCGGACGACTGAGCATCGACATTTATGGATGTCGGCTTCACGTGGTATTTTGCATTGTATGGTGATTCAGCCGAAGTTCTCATCTTCACTGCGCACGTCGATAATCACGGATGCACCGAGGGTTAGAGTTGGAACGGTACCAGAGCACGATGCTTTTCTGGTCACGTATAATTCCAAATTGATGAACATAGTGGAGAAATAGGTATTCGCCGATGGAGAAGAAAATCATGAAGACGGTGTGAGCAGCCTCGGTTTAATGTGGCTTCTGTTAATCAAATACTTCGATACGTTTCCGATCCTGAAAAACCGGCACGCAAGCCAATGGCTATGGTGTTTCAGTGATGGCGCACTACGTGGGTAGGTTACAACTATGGTATTGTCCATCGGTTTAGTAAGCAGATGGACATTCAGTCACACTATTCTGAGTATGCCGCCATTTTACTTCACAGTGTGCTTCTGTACTTCGACTGGCGCTATGTAAACCTTCCGACAGTAGTGTAAAACTTTGCTGTCGAATCTTAAGAAAAGATAGAAGTTTTAAGTATGGATGAGGTTACCTGTTTTACAGGAAGTCCGATAACTACTGTTCCAACAAAACAACGTGCTGTGCCGTGGAGACCGATTAACTGTACTACCTTCTCATCACAAGTTAGTGCTAAACGATCGTCATAGAGTCCATGTAGGAACCAACGGAATGGTAGCTCTCGTGAGACAGATATGTTGGTGGCTGCGGACCGAAGCTGGCCCCAATAATCTGACCAAGGACTGCGATTTCTCAGTATGAAGTTAAATCTTGACCCAGAAATTGGTCTGTTAGCGTGAGAGTTACCTATAAGCAGAAGATTAATAACATCACAGTTACACTGGTCAGCGGTTCCGTGTAGTTTGACAATCTGATCTTGTCGGCCAATAATCCGACGCGTCTCCCGGAGAAGCTTGAAGCCGCAGTTAGTACATCTGGAGTTATCCGAACTGGAGATCAACATCTGTGACGATCGTAAGCACAACGCAACAGCTGTAGTTGACGGGTCTGTTAATTTTGATCAAGACATCATCCACTCACTAAGTGCCTCTGACACAGTGAACTATTCGGATACCTCGTTCACCTGAAAAGGTGAAGCATCACTGACTGCAAATTTGTACGATGCTGGATGAAACTACCGGAGCGCCTCTGAAGCCGCATCAGTGCCTACCTCTTCTGAGACAGCGTCTGATCCGGAAAATGAATCACTTGCTAGTTTCGACTGTACTATTCGCCAGTTTGTTTGACAGTGGCTCTTTCTTCCAAAAGACACATCAATCATCTGCATCCATACCCCAGCTCACTTGCGTGGTCTGGGCATTCGGAGTTTGTGCACCACTATTCCCATCTCGCTCAAATCACGGCTGGAGAAATTGATCTCCAATCTATATCTGGTTTTGCGGAACGTGGTCAAAGATGATTCGTTTAGACCTATCATGAGAGATTCGGGATCTGTTGATGTTCGTCCAGTACGTTTTCCGTCGTGTATTTTGTATGATGGGGGGCGATGAATTCACTGAAGTATGTTTGGTTTGTTTGTGGAAAGCCAACTCTTAATATGTCCTTAGTGTGCGCTGTAAAGAATAATGATTTTTTACCCGCACAAAAACTGTTCGTTTTCTTTTTTTCCATAGCTATCAGTGCTTGACTATTAAATCTTTTTTCTCGGTATTGTTTTACATGCTATCACCTTTATATGCACTCGACTGTTTAAATGAGCTCATTTCACGTGAACTGGTGGCTATTTGCGGATTCGCGTTTGGTCACTCCATTTTAAACGCCTTTCTGTTCGATGATTTGTGCATCCGGTTAATTCACATTAAAGGTGAGACGGCACGTTTGTTGTGATTTTATCAAACAGTACCGTATAAATTTCAGTTTTTTTCGACCGCCTTTCTGACTTTTTTGGATTTGCTAGATAACCCCGTTAAGCCGACCGTCTGAATAAGTGTTGCCGGAATTGTCGAGTGCGCGGTACTGAGTGATTGTCCTAAATCGCCAGGAACGATTCAACAAGGGATGTCATTTTCCCGGTGCGTGTTCATGGTGTGGTCGTGACAGACAAGAAGGAGGCCCATGCGGTGTGGGTTGATTGGCTTTATGATATGCTGTGCAGCCGTAGTCTCCAGGACGTTTCTCGCTGTCCACTTTCTAATCGTTGGCTGTTGAATCCAGACCACATTTCCCGGGGATCTTAATTCGTGTCATCCACCTCCGATGCTGTCTTCTTTGGACTCACGTCCGGAATGATCGAGGTCGTCCAAATGACCATTCAGTTCTCTGTCGTGGCAACTGTGATCGAACAGAGATCCTCGCTTATATTCTCCAATCGTCTTGGATCACTCACGATGTGTGTTGTGCACGGCACAACCACGTGTCCGGGGACCCGGCGAAAAGGTTGCGAATTCTGGGCCATACAGTTCTCGAGGAACCACGGGTATCAAGGACGAGCTGGTTTACCAAACCCGATGTTACTGCGGTTCGTGACGGCGTTTCTGTAGTACTGGGCGTCAGTATAATGAAGAACTACCGAATTCACTTTGTAAAGTACGGAACCGTTTCTCATAATTCCGCCATTCAGTCGGCCCTGGATGCCATGAGTTGTGGTTTGGACTCCATTTCTCATTTCCCTGTTATCATCTCTTATCGTGATATCATGTTAACCTCCTCCTGCGATACAATTTTTTGACTGTGACTACCCTCCTATTCAGTCGCTGATCTGTCTACCGACTGTACTAGGTTTCCTGAAAACGTATGACACATTTATGCCGGGAACCTGAAATCGACTGTTACCACCTTCCGACATTTGTCTCACTATGAAGGACATTTCTCCGTTCCCATACGTGACCCTTGGCTGTGATAGCGACACCGTGCCTTGACGACTGGAACGATTGACGTTCGCTACTCTCGTGGAAAGACTTGTCAGTTATCCAGTGTTGTTAACCATGCAGCTTCCTATAATTAACAGATAGCTCGCTTTCAGTTTCCTGTTTTCACATTTTCGTCGGTCAATTTTAATGTCGCCACCTGCCTTTTATTTGAATGAAGCTGTGTAAATTGCCCTTCAAAATGAACGACAAATGATTAGCAATGTGCCGAATATACGTGAATAACACTATATATGAAAAATGTTAGTATTTATCAAAGTCCTGGTAGTGCAGTACAAGTGTTTTTGACTATTGCGAATCACCAGTTGAGACATTTGAAACGTGTGTGTATGACGGATGGATAGGTTGATTTCAGAATAGTCCTCGTCTTGCAAGTTGTTCCCTGGATGAGGCTAATCAAATCTTGGAGTCGATAATCCACATTGTAAGACCGTGCACTGTTTGGCTGTTTTGGCGACTTCGAAGCAAGATGCGTTCTTCAGCATGCCGCAACTCATCTAATGGTCAGTCCTCTTGCTGACAGATTTGAGACTACCGACCATGTCCGGTGTTCCTAGTCAGGCGCTGTGCCGGGCCTTGAGCGCGTGGACATCACCGCTTTTATAGTTCACCTTATACCCAGAAATGTGGGGCAAGATGCGGTCACTTTCGGAGAAGATTGCATATTGGATACGATATGTTCGAGAGATGATTGGCCAGACTGTGTACATGACAGGTTCAGCCAGTCAGTTGAAGACCGTGTACTGCGAATGCATTTGAGGTGTGTGGATTGGTTACCGCGATGGTTCGGTTGACCGAGCGGCAGCCTGTCATTATCGGACGAGGTCATTCGAAACCCCCCAGTTTTCACCAGCACAAGGACTGTACCTTACAACAGAAGATGCATATGGATTATCGTGGACCATTCTTAAACATACCGTGTTTTGATACTGACTCCCACTCCATACGACTCGAGGTGTTCTTGAGCAGTACACATGCCACGCAGTTTACTATCAAAACCATGCAGAAGTGTTAAGCTGTTATGACATGTTCCGAGTTTTGTGCGTATCAGAGATTTATGATATCGAACCAAAATCCCGGTTCGACCGTCGTGGTTGTGGCATCTGCGTGCATTATTGAGAAATCCCTGCTTAAATCGAGCGGTAAGAAACCTCTCACAGACTATTAAGAGAGTACCATCATTTCTGTCAGCTGAGGACGCCGACTACTCTGGATATCTTTGTAGGTTTCGTTGCGTGAATTGAGAAAGTTCGTCTTTACATTTTAGGTTTAGACGTCTCCGGTTCATACTGCAATATATGGACATCAGTCTTGTCGTCTACCTCTGAAAAAATGTTTTCCAGTCAACTCACTGGATCATCACACGTCAGCTTGGACGTCAATGGTTCAGATCACTGACCTCCTTCAAGCCATGGTTCGTGGAATACTCAACTTGAACCTGATGCCCAACACCCCACTGAAGAAACCCACAGTCAAGTTTCGCCTGGAAGCCTCCCTAGAGGAATCAATACTCGGGATTCTAGACAGTCAACGGTAAAGCATGTCGACGGGTATTAGAAGGTCTACCCATTGAGTCACCAAAAAGCAAGGTGGGTTTTTAGAGGATGGTATGTCGTGCTAGTTGAATTAAAGCCACCACCTCTCAGACCACAAAACAGAAAGATTACCCAGTGAGCAATATGAAGCACTGATGCGGTGGGCCATATATGATGTAATGCGTTGTACATTTTTTAAATATGTACGGAGCACGTCCTCAGACAACGAACTATATTCAGAGTCAACAACCCTAGAAAAGTATGCGATGTAATTCACATCTATTTCTCTGGTTAGTTTAATGGCAAAACGTTTAGCCAGATCTATGCTGTCGCTAATGCCCTTCTAATCTTAACTGTAGTCAACCGAAACCTTGTGATGCGACGTGCTTACAAGTCTCTTTTCGCAGCTCTTTCGCATTGAGTCAACTCTTTGACTAGTTCGAGTAATTCACTATTCTGAAGCCAGATATAGAGTTTACGGAACAAAGGCAAATGAATCTTCTATGACGGTATATTGAAAGTGCTGTTTGAGGACTTTTCGCTTATGTACGTACCAAAGGAGTGGCTTCTGTTTCGCATGCTTACACTGCTCTCAACAAATCACATGGTTTGCACTGAAAATCATTTGTAAAAGGATCGTATTTTCACACATCATCTCAGCACGTATTCCCCCGTCTAGAACCAACCGGGGAAATACGGTACGTACTCGTCGGTACTTATAATAATCCCGCTAGTAAACGACTACACTGTGAGAGGAATTCAACACAGACGGAATATACCGACTTGCTTGATGATAAAGACCACGGATAAGTAACCGGTTTTTAGGCTAGCCTGACAATTTAACCCTCAATTCGGAAGAAGTTCTATAGGGCTCGAGCTGTACCCTCAGGACTTCATTAGACTATTCGGGCTAAGTTGAAGAGTCTGCAGTCGCAAGGTATCAACAATTAAGTTAAAGCTTTGGAGTGGATTGTTGTACTTCAAAAACCCAGTGGAATCCTACGTACATACACAGTGATTATAAGCTGATGGTAAGCCAGGCCGCTGCTTTAAGACATTGCCTCGTGCATAGAAGATTTACGTGTTAAAGTTGGGGCGGTGAGGTTAACTGAACTGAAACTAAGTCTTGCCTATCCACAAGCCGAATCGAATGACCTTTTGCGAGTCAATACGACGGTTGGCAAATACGTGAGATCAGGTCGATACAACCACCTGCAATTCGGGATGCATTCAGCACCCATTATGCTTCACCGGGTATTAATACAACCTGGCCACAGACATATTGAGTTCATGCGGTTGCTCCGATAATAATCTGTTACCCAGTCGCATTGTCTCTAGTCCAATTACTGTGGTATCTATACGTAAAGAGAAAAGACCCAAGCTGAATACATCTAAGTGTGCCTTGTCAGCAAACAGTGCGTATAAACTTGGAATTTTATTCGACGAGTATGGAGTATAGCCCACTCAGGTCAAAACTGGGCTAAAGCCAGAAGCATTACTGTCTCCCGAAAGCTGACGGGTAACAATCCGTTCTCTTCATAGTGACATCATCGTTATTTTTCTTTTGCGACCGAAGATTACTGCATTAGAATCTCTACTGCGTATTCTGCAAGGACACAACGTGGAATTGAACTGAAATCTGGCAAAACGTTTCTGATTTTGTTAGAAGGCTCGCTAGTTTACAGGCCAACCACAAACCGCTGAACGGTCTCGCTCTGCAGTTGACGTTATGATTCTAAAACAAAAGATATGTTACCACCTACTTGATGCAGCCAACAGCACAGATGACAAAAGATTTTGTGGAAAACAGCAGAAGCCTCCAACAAGAAATAAACTCCTTTTTTCCTAAAAAAAAAACACCAGCTGAGAGTACAGGCAAAAGTCCAGCCCAGTTGATACATAAACTTTGTTTTCGAGTGAGACAGAACTAACTACTATGAGAACCTCCTTGCAAGATAAAAGAATGGTACGAATCCCGACAATTAGAACAGAGTTTCCAACAGAACTCGTCGTAAGATCAAGTCTGGCAACCGGGATTAGTTCATAAGGCTACCAAACAGGTAACTAACGTCGAGCTCCCTAATGGACGTTTGGTCCGGTGTGAATAATCGCCATTTTCCTACAGCGTTAGAAACAGCTCCAGCACTGGTTGGAGTACAACTATCTCACACACAACCAGCAAATAGGTCAGCCAACCACCGATCGGACTCCCGCGCCTCTCATCATGTGTAAGCAAACCGACTGAGCTTTGTCAAACCAAATAATATGGTTTTATCTTACGGGTGGAGAGATAAAGTAGCGCTGAGAATCGTTTTACTGCAGGTAACCATCATCTAATGCATGTGTGCTGGTTGTTCACTGTCTTGTCGACCAAATTTACCAATCCGCTCTCCGTCTCGATAAGTCGTACATGAATCATTCAGTAAATTAAAGCACTTTCTTCCGTAGGTGAAATTACCGCTGAGAGACAGCTCCTGACTGGCGCCTTCACGTATACTGCGTAGGATTAGTGATGAAATATAACACCAGATCAAACGTCTTAAGCAACCAGAGCACGTGGACCCCAGCTCACATGCCGGTAGATGCGTGGACATGTACCGCTAATGCGCTCCAGTAACATGAAACTGCAGCCTACTGTTTCGGACTAATTACATCTCTTAGTTTAACCTAAAGTTTAACAGGTGGCTTAGTCACACGTTGTTTGACGACAGGTTTTTAATGTACTTTCTAAGTTATTTAAAACTACAGCGCTCGATCCGCACAGCTCTAACATTCCCAAAATGAACACAGTCGTTGACTTGCGTAGTATAACTTCAAATCCGAAAATCACACTTGCGATACTACTCCCAATTACGGTCTACGCAGAGTAACCCACGAAAGACTACCCGCAAAAGTGCACTCCATAGGCCCATAACCCAGTTGACGACCAAGGCAAATCGAGCATACATCCACTTGCGCAACACATGACGAAAGGCCTAAATCCCAAGTACAAGCCACAGGGCTGAAGTTCAGTAGACACGTTCGCACAACGTCAGTTGATCAGCTCTAATCGGCTAGCCAATTGGCACCGAGCTTCAAAGCTAGTGTGCGATTGGTGCATGAACAACATAACGCAACAAAAAGCCTACCACCGACCGCAAGCACGAATCCTATTCGATATATAAACGGAGGAGGTAAAACCACCAGCACGGCTGCTGTAGCTTCGTGTGCTCCGTACTGCTTGCTGGCAATGCCTGCGGTTGGGATCGATTTGGGTACGACTTACTCGTGTGTCGGAGTGTTCCAACACGGCAAGGTTGAAATAATCGCCAACGACCAAGGAAACCGTACCACACCTAGCTATGTAGCCTTCACTGACACGGAAAGATTGATTGGAGATGCAGCCAAAAATCAGGTTGCAATGAACCCCAACAACACAGTGTTCGATGTGAAACGTCTAATTGGACGCCGCTATGACGATCCGTCGGTGACGGCCGATCGAAAGCATTGGTCCTTCGAGGTAGTCTCGGAGGCAAACAAGCCGAAAGTACGTGTAGAGTACAAGGGAGAGAAGAAGACGTTTTCCGCCGAGGAAGTTTCTGCCATGATACTCGGTAAAATGAAGGAGATCGCAGAGGCATACTTGGGCAAGACAGTGAAGGATGCAGTGATCACGGTGCCAGCTTACTTCAACGACAGTCAACGCCAGGCAACGAAAGACGCGGGCGCAATCGCGGGTCTGAATGTGATGCGTATAATCAACGAGCCGACTGCTGCTGCAATTGCTTATGGTTTGGACAAAAAGGTTGGTTCAGAGCGGCATGTGTTGATTTTTGATTTGGGCGGTGGCACGTTCGACGTGTCGATTTTGACGATTGAGGATGGTGTATTCGAGGTGAAATCCACCGCCGGTGACACTCATTTGGGCGGCGAAGATTTTGATAATCGTATGGTGAGTCATTTTATCGGCGAGTTCAAGCGCAAGCACAAGAAAGACATCAGCGACAACAAGCGTGCGGTTCGGCGTCTGCGCACCGCGTGTGAGCGTGCCAAGCGAACCCTCAGTTCTAGCGCGCAAGCCAACATTGAGATCGATTCACTTTACGAGGGTATCGATTTCTACACGTCAATCACTCGTGCGAGGTTCGAGGAGTTGAACGCGGATCTGTTCCGTAGCACACTGGACCCGGTGGAGAAGGCGCTTCGCGATGCGAAAATGGACAAGAGTCAGATTCACGAGGTCGTACTTGTTGGCGGTTCTACCCGCATTCCGAAGGTGCAGAAGCTGCTGCAGGACTTTTTCAACGGCAAGGAGTTGAACAAATCGATCAACCCGGACGAGGCGGTGGCGTACGGTGCGGCTGTGCAGGCGGCCATTTTGAGTGGCGATAAGTCTGAGGCAGTGCAGGACCTTTTGTTGTTGGACGTTGCCCCGCTCTCGCTTGGTCTGGAGACGGCTGGTGGTGTGATGACTGCTCTGATCAAGAGGAACACGACGATTCCGACGAAGCAGACGCAGACGTTCACAACGTATTCGGACAACCAGCCTGGCGTGTTGATTCAGGTGTATGAGGGTGAGCGCGCAATGACCCGCGACAACAACCTGTTGGGCAAATTCGAGTTGTCCGGCATTCCGCCCGCCCCTCGTGGTGTTCCACAGATCGAGGTGACATTTGACATTGATGCGAACGGCATTCTGAACGTGTCGGCTGTGGACAAGAGCACGGGTAAACAGAACAAGATAACGATCACGAACGATAAGGGCCGTTTGTCCAAACAAGACATTGATCGTATGGTCTCGGAGGCGGAGAAATACAAGGCTGAAGACGAGCGGAATCGTGAGCGTGTTGCGGCCAAGAACGGTTTGGAGAGTTATGCATACTCGATGAAGCAGACTGTTGAGGATGATAAGGTGAAGGATAAGATTTCCGAGTCGGACCGTAAGCTGATCACGGACAAGTGTGCGGACGTGCTCAGTTGGTTGGAGACGAACCAGACGGCTGAGAAGGATGAGTACGAGCATAAGCAGAAGGAGTTGGAGAAGGTGTGCAATCCGATAATCACGAAGATGTATCAGGCTGCTGGTGGTGCCGAGGGCATGGGTGGGATGCCTGGAGGCTTCCCTGGTGGCATGCCTGGAGCAGGTGGAGCTGGTGCTGGAGGTGCCAAAGGACCGACGATTGAGGAGGTCGATTAGATTTCGATTTTCTTNTAGTTTTGTTGTTCTGAATATATTTGTGTTGGTGCTGTGTTTTGTTTTGCGGTCCCCGTATTGTACGCGTTGTAGTGTTGTGGTATGTAGCATAGTGCACCTGAGTTTGTTATGGTGTTTTGGCGCAATGGGCCTTAGCTGTTTTCGGTCGCATGTAAGTTGTTTGTGCTCTAAGCCGATCTGATCTGAGATGACACTGTTTGCAGGGTGGCTTGTTATGAGTTGAGAGGGCGTTGTCGGCTTATCGTAGGGGTTTAGTTGGGGTATTTCTACTTGTCCGCTTTCGGTGTGGGTCGGTATGCGTCGTTTGCTCAGTGGGTTTTCACGAATCGCAACACTGTTTGGCATGTTTTCAGTCTGCGGGCACTCTCGTTTTAATCGCCAGGACTTCGGAATTCTTTTGCGAAGTGATTATCCGGTTTTGAACCCAGGTGTTCCGCTCTCGTCGCTGTTTTGTTTCCTGTTATAGCCAGGTAAGACGTGAGGAAGTATAGACAGGTCAGCAGGTCACCCGAAACTCTACACGTGGCCATTTCGAACTTCATTGCGTGCTCGTAATGCATATCTGCGATTCACCCCCCGCCGTTTGTGAAGACAGTGTTTTGTTCCTTGATACCAGGTATCGGCGTAACTGCTTAGCCGATGAATTCTTAAGTTATCAAGATATTCAACTGGTTTTAAATGGATAAACGGTTGGACGGTGATTGGTAGTGCCTGTGACGTTTCTTCACTTGTTCGTAGGACGCCCGCTGAAGTGGCACAGTGTGAATGTGTTCACAGCCCTCGTTAAACTGTCACGGATTGGTTGCTCGCTTTATACGGGTGGCGTTAAGTGTCGCGCATCGTCCGCGTTCTAACTTTGCTTGGTCTGTTGTGGTTTCTGGGCTAATATTCATTTGCCCAGTTCCAACGGGACGGTCTTGTAGCCTCTTCCTTTAGAAATCGTTATCCCATGCCGTCTCCGCATCGTGCAATTTTTTTCCACACTAGTCAAAAACAAAATAATCCACATGCCAGCAATCGGTCTCGGTAACCTGTTCCTAAAAAATCGTCGTGTTCTGGTGGTTAGACTTGATCGGAACCACATTCCGACCGTTTTCCGAGCAAGGCGTTATAAATGTCTGGTGGAAGGAGGTCGTTCACGGTGTGATGTCCACTACCGCGTTAATCACCTTTTTCCTTGTATGTACTCACTTTAGTCACACTGTTGTTTCCTCAAAAACATTTCCCTACAACCGTCAGGTAATCTTAGCTGACCACCCCTTCATGTTTGCTGGCACATGAACTTAGAAGGCAACTCATCATGTGTGGCAAACTTAATGCTCAGAGGTCAAATAAACGGTGATTGCTAAAGTGAACGGAACGGATAGTTGTTGAAGTTGCCTGATAAGAAGTCGGATGGTGTCGAGTGGTAAACATTGATGACAACCTATTTGAACGTTTCGAGAGAGTGGCTGAAAGACCAATAGTGTGGAAGATTCAACCCCTTCACTTACTCTAGAAATTCCAATGCACCACAGTGATTTGCTTTAGCATGTAATGGAAAATCGTGTGCCTAAAATGGAAACAGATATGTAAAAAAAAGTATAGACTGTTAGGCTGTGTATATGGCTACTATTTTGTTGAACATGGCAAATGTGATCAGTGGTGGAAAATGGTCATCGAAGAGATCGATCGACGTAACAGCCACTTAGAACACAGTTAACAAAATTTTACGAAGCGCTCTATCCCAGGCAACACATTACAACTGCTGCAGGGTAGATCTTTTCGGAATTAATGAAGTATGAACTAATTCATTTCGTACGTATGTCGGGCGAATTACGTACACAGACGTGACCACTTGTATTTGTGCAGTATTTCAATAGCCAACAATTACGTGACTTCTCGAAAGGTCTGAGTGTGTGATTTCTACCCGTGTGATTTGTGTGTACATTCTATCTCTTAAAACAACCAAAAATACCTAATTTTTAAGATATCCGTACCAAATTTAATATATATGAACCCAAACAGTTTAGGCGTCGTCTTTAACATGTTATTAACAAACGAATTGAAAATGACAACCTTAGGAGCAAGCTGACAAACTCGAACACGTGACGTTAAGTTGTGAGGAAGCTTTTCTTAGTTTTGATGTGACCTCCATTTGCACCAGTGTACCGGTAAGTCATGGCATTTTTATTGTTAAAGAGTTATTAAAAATTGATGACTCTGTTGAAGCACGTACTAATTTATCGCCTTCCGAAGTTGTATCTGGTCTCGAACTTTGTCTGCATTCAACCTTGTTCACATTCAACGAAAAATTGTACAGGCAAACCGATGGTGTATCAATGAGTTCCCCTGTTGCATCTGCAGTAGCCAATCTTTCCCTCGGACATCTGGAAACAAGTGCTGAGTGAATTGATATGTCCTCTACGAATTCGATGGCGGTATGTGGATGACATGCGCAATCATGAAAAGGACTGTTTGCGACTAATTTCTACAGTTTCTTAAATTAAAGTGCAACGGCATTGTATTCACACTGGAAAATGAAACCGATGAGCGTTCACTCAATTTTCTAGACTGCCCAGTCAAAGTTGACGAGCAACGAAGATGTCAGGCTTCTGTGTACCCCAGACCAATCTATTCTGATCGGCATCTCATCAGATCCAATCGGCATGAAGAGAGCAGTAATCAAATCACTCGTCAATAGAGCTAATAAGATATGCACCACTGAACTCCCAAAACAACAGACTTCTCACATTAGAGAAATGCTAGCCGTTAATCACTGTCCAAACACATTTATTGAGAACACGATTAGGCGCATATCAACTAAGGGGGAGACCAAAACAACCATAACTTTCAAATCTATTGTGCAAATACCGTATCGTGAAGAAACATGAAAAACCCGCTCCATTCTCTCTGAGTACGCTATCCGGACTGTATTTCGGTTAGACAATACCTTAGAACTACTGGTGATGCATACTAAAGATCCAGTTTCTATGGGTGCCCAGACAGACTGCGTTTACGAAATCAAATGCGGTGATTGCAATGCCAACTACATTGGGTACAAGCAGAGAGTTGAAAGTACGTGTTGCCGAACACAAGATGCACACAAGGTTTCTTCCTAAGGACACATATCAACTTCAGAAGCTAGTGAAGGATCAGGCCATCGCACCACATGCACTGCCAGAGGATTGAAACGTAGGTTTTGATCAGGCTCATGTGACTCAAAGGGTCTGCCTTCCCAGGCGGAATGGTGGTGTGCAGACGCTCTCACCGTTTACACACAACACGCTTGTGTTAATTGTAATGATAGCAACCCCTGTTTACAGTAGCGCGGATGGATAAATAGCACCAGACAAGGACGCGTCTTATCTACATCTGTCTCACCTCCACTTAATGGGAAAAGGATTGGACCAATGAGGTCAGGGGCAGCACAAATTGACCTAATTACGGCAAATCCCACTTGATCTCTGTTCCTGTGTTAATGTGAATTCGATTACATGCCTGAGGAAGGCAACCCAAGGTGGTTGAAACGTAGAGTATTACAACTTGCTGCTAACGTTGGCTACTCTTAATCTATATATCAATACTTAAGTTTTTACTGTTATGCATGATCAGAATTAGAGTTTTTATGGACATCTTCGTACAGATGTTAGTTGCTGAAGCAGTGGCTAACCTATCCACTAACCCCTGCGGAAAACTGCGCGCCGAGAAACGAAGTACGTCTTGTCAACACGAAACAGATTGCAGTAGAGGATAATTTGAATCAATACGTACTCATCATAACTAATGCCTGTGTATATTCTTATCGGTATATTTTAGTGTTGATCGTGTTGAAGTAGGGTTGGTGAAATATCATCCTCAGTGATGTATCCCTTATCAAACAAGCCTTACGTGAACCGGATAACATTAGCGGGTAGTGATCACATTCTACCGAATGTCGCCTACATTTCCAAAAACGTGAAATGAGAATATATACATACCTATTTACCAAAGCTCACTTTTCATTGGCATTGAGTATTCGTTCAATAGCAGGCCTTAATGTTTCTTAAATAAATTGAACACCACTTAACTCATCGCAGCTGTCGTACTACCATGGAAGTTTCAGACACTCTTTTATCAAAACACGCATAACGACAAAGGCTGGTATTGCTCTCTCGTATATTCACGGGTAGCTAATCCGTCAACTATATGTTATCCGTAAAGACACTTTTCGTATGCGTTATAGTGTTGAGCGAAAAGCATTTGAAGATCATGACAGTCAATCGATGGAGACTTAAACAACAGAAGATTGTACGGCACGCGTTCAAAATTAGATCTATACTACACACGGCGGTTGCTGCGATTGTGATCGATGACCGAGCCGGGGACGCCATTCTTTCAGCACTCGGTAGAATGTCTCGGTGCGGTGGTAAGATAGCGTCAAATCCCATAGCGGATGGATTGTAAACAACCCAGGTGACCGAACGGATCATCAGTCAACGGGCTAGAAACGACGAGCAAAGATCCACGACAGAAAGCGTCAGCCACACACACAAACTGACAGAAGTGTATACGATGTGTGAGTTGGGACGGTGGTGTGTTGTGGACTGGAATTCCAGTCCATAAAAGTGTGCGCGTGAGTGGCCTGGGAACGTGTGAATTGGACAATAAACATGTTGCTTTGTTGAAAAACTTTTAATTATGTCGTATGTGTTAGCTGTGCACGTCAACGGCGCACTGTTGAAAAAGAGATCGAAAAACTGCTTTTGGTTGTTCCAAGAGATAAACGTTTTTGGTTGATGATCGAGTTGGATCCATTGTACCGATTTCCATCGAAGTTAGTAATTGGGTAGAAAGCATCAATTTAGGAAGAAATTAAGAAAGAGTGAAACAGTATGGTTTATCAAAGTGTAATAGAGCATCACAGTTGAAAAAGTAGATTAGAGGACATACTCGCTGGTTTTTGTATTAAAACTAAGACTAACACAATATCTGACTACCGAAAATGTGCACCATGACTACACTCACGTAACTGGAGCGATGTAAGTTGGTTAAAAATCACTCAGATTTCCCTGCAAGTTTCGAATTCCCAGAGATTTTTCGGCCACACCCTTAGGAAAAGAAGCACTTTATTCGACTTTCACCTTTGTCGGAGCTTTTCGGTTGTGCCGTTGCTCCTCTTCGTGTGATAATTCAGCTGTGCCTAGTGTGAGGTCATCGATGCAGTCGTCAACACGACTGCTTAGTAAAAACTTGGTTGGAGCCATAAACTCTCTTTTCGAGTTGACCAGACTGAAGTATGCATGGGAACACGACAGCTGTGTGCACTGGTGAGTGATGTTCAATTCATATTGATCAAAATACCCTACTGCTTATCAATAAGTGCAATTTATGTACACATATGAGGGTCGGTTACTGGATCACATAGTTGCCTCTCGAACTACTTTAACAAATGGGTCAGTATACTGTGACCTGTGAAACGTGATCTATAAGAACAATGAAACCACTTGTCTAAATGTGACAGCTACGGGGAGAAATGAACCTAGTTAATGTAGTATTGGCAAATATATATATATATATATATATATATATATATATTGCATGAAGGAGATCACTGCAGGCGAAAACATTTAATTAAGAAAGCAGCACTAAATGGAGACCTTTGGGACAACTTACAGAAGGATGCTGGAAACCTTGGATGCTTTAAACAGTTGGCAAGAGCCGCGTATTTGTTTTGTGTCCTCAAGACAAACAAGTGATTTGGTTTTCACAGCTCGCCAATGAAATACTATCAAAAATGACCAAACACAATGAATGTTCATCTCTTCAACTTGAGTGTATACATTGTACAAGAAGTCCCCGAAATGCGGGTCCGGCAACAAACTGGAATCCAGGCGAAAGGGCACGAACCCTAATCAAGCCGGGTGAGCAACCGGGCACAACACACCATCGAAACCACAACCAAGTTAGCTGGCTGCGGAGGATGGGGCAGGGGTGTAGGCACATTTCCAATCGAGTCGCTCGGCCACAACGAGCCCGTTTTGCCCATCACGGTTCACGACCAATAACACCTTGGCTGCTCACACGCGTCTCTGAAACCGTTTCAACGCTTGAAAGGCAATGCTGGACTGGGAGCCAGCAAGCCTCCATGACTTCAAATGGACAAAGTAATAACACGACATTTCCATGGCGGATTGTGCAATCCCGATCGTCCCACCTCAAACGATAGATAGTAAGAAGCTGTACACATCGACGAAACCGACTCATACATTTCTAGAGAACTGATCAAACCCAACAATTTTCCCACAGAATCTGGGGCACGCCATACTGCGTTGTTAGGTTTGTCGCGCCATACTGTGAGAACGAGAAGCCTCACTTGACACCTGTCAGTTTTGTGGCCTCGCTACTGAGCCGTGTTACTTAACTTCCTGTCAACATACCTTATTTGACCATTTTATTTGTGGCACGATGAAGGCAACTTGTTGCGTTATCAAGACCTGCGGGAACAGCTAGCTTGAAAATGTTGTCCAGATTGAGGTGCTTTGTTCTCGGGAAGCCTACTTCGTTTTAAAAGGCCATATATCTAGGATGCGAAATTCTTTTAGTTTAGGTCGACATAAAACATTCGCATCACACTGCTTCTGGTTAAGTAATTACGAACTAGGATGATAAGTTGACACATGTGAGTACTGGTCGAACTAGACGGGGTGGGGAAAGGGGTGTGACACACTCTTTACAAGTATCGTGTTTATTCGCAAACTGACTTCTCTAAGACTGCACAGACTGAGTGTAGATGCTTCTCACGGTGGTTTAGAATCGATGCTTTCATTTCACTGAACGCGCATCGGACTTGTGGGTCCTGGACCGAATAACTCGATCTGTGTATCTGTGTGCCTGCCCTTACCTACTCATAGTACTCCGTCGACCAAGAGGCAAGTAGTACGCTACGGTTAAAAAGGATCTGTTTTCGGGCTACGCGTGATTCAACGATCGGATTTGGATCGTTACACCAAGCTTTTACTCATTTTGTGATACGTTACTTCACTGCTGGTAACGCGTGGCTTTCACACCCTATTGTCTCACTGGTTTGATGATGTTGTGACCTCAGTTCGCTTGCTCTGCAGGAAAGACCTTGTAATCGGTTGCTGATGCGAGCCACTAGAGTATCATTCCGTCCGCTGCTGCTGTAGTCAATGACTAGGGATCAGCTCCATCTCCGTTCACTGTCAGTTTGGAATGTCTTTCCTGAATAGGAATCTATCAGTGGTCGCGACAGAAACCCAACAAAAAGCATCTCCAGTAACGTTTAAAAGTATGGTAAGTAGTTGGCTATAGTTTAGGCCGGGATGAACGGTAGGAACCAGCCAAAGAGGTGAAGAACGCGAGATTGGCTCGTGCACTGAAAGAGGCGTCAATGGAAAAGTGTGCAGCACCCCGAGTACTTTGAGCAGCAACCAAAAAGGTGCCAACGAAATGGTTTCGACGATTAGACCAATATTTTAATTGTTGAGGTGGCGCAACGACTGAAGACAGTGGTGCTCTATTCATAGCAAGCATCCTACAGCAGGCGTACGTAGATGCATGCATTTAACACAAGCGAGCTGAAGCGTACGGTTGCACTAGGGATCCTCAGAAAAGCTACACGATTATTGGTCACCACGAACCTTGCTGCTGTACACTGTAAGTTGTAATGCCTCAGATATGTGATACTAACCGTTTTAAGCTTGTCCATAAGCCTAGCAGTCTTCTTCCCATTCATTCACCGTTCTTAACTACCCATACCCACCCTACGTCCCTTTCTCTGAGAGCTGAATTTCAAGTAGGCTGGCTGCACTCACCATGTTGAGATGCCGTCCACTGTCGAGTCAAGTGGGCGTACTGTCCTATTAGTCATGCGGACGAAAATTCAGCTTCTGTGAGAGAGATACGACTCCATGAGAGCAGTAAATAATTGTTTCACAGAAAAGCAACAAAGATCTCAGTCCGGAGTACGAGAAATGGGATGGATAAGGTAATCAATAACCGAGAGGGAAAAATAGTTCGATCGATATTCTAGTTTCATTGTGGAAAAGCGAGTAGAACCAAAACATACTGGACTCTGTGTAGTAGCGAACTGGATTTATCAAGCATCTAGTTAACGAGTTTGATATGCACCGGGGATGTGAGGCATCTGTAATAACCCTATTTTAAAATCTACTGGAAGCACATAAGTGTTTTTGAGAGATATGATAGTGAGGAAATGTGCTGAATACCGATGATTTTAGAGATCTTAGACATAGCAATTAAGTTCCAACCCACTTCTAAATGAGTAGTACTGCTAGTATAGAAGATTAAAGAGGTACATAAACTTTACAATCAAATTCCGTAGAGTTAACGGTGACTGTGGTCGCTTGACTGGATGTGATTGTGTGAAGAGTGGGAGAACTGGCAACAATGTCAACGATCTGACTATGCTTAACCAACGCAAAGGAAGATCGTTCCGCTCATTACAGCTGACCAGCTAGCACTTCATGCACGGAGTGATTCACCAGCATACTGAATTGTGGAAGGGTCCATGTGACCGGTGACAGACCTCATCCTCGAGTCTTGACGAGCGTGTTCCTTCATCTAACTTGTTCTAATCAAGTTGTAACTCATTGGGTCCATTTCCACACTGTAATCCGCCGTCAAATTCTGGTCATGGACGGTCAGCTATTTCGCTCGAACTCGCTGAACTGACAGCAAGCAATGAACAAGCTCGATCACAATTTCAATCTCGACGAACTGGAAGTAAGAGATCGGGTACAGTTGTTTCATTTCCAACCACAAGCACTTTTACAGAAACGAGTAAGTAAAGCAGTTGGCCAGTCAAAATGAAAAAGCTTTGCATTAACCCCATCAAGTTTCCGGGTGATGTGTCCTCGGTTCAACAAGCCTTTTGTTAGTCAGTTACCAAAATCGGTGGACAATCATCACTTCTCTCTCTCTCTCTCTCGAGTGTTACTCATATGTCCTATTGTGTGGAGGAACTTCGCAAGTATTTGGTTCCGTTGTTAGCGTTCCTCCAAAACTGAAAGCCTTAGTTATGAGGCCCATGTAGTTGGTAGATGGGTTACCAGTTTGCGTATTTTTCTATTCGTCCAAGGATAGCGGAAAAAATGACCCACTAGCGTTTACGGAGTGATGGCCTGTCAAGTAAAACCATCTAAGAGAAGTGTTCACTGTTGAGACGAAAGAATGTCAGAGAAAAGTCACGCTAAAAAGAACGATCCTGTCCAAAAACTATTTGCGAGTTGCTACTGTTGCCGAAACATGCTATTCAAATTCCACTTGTCCCTAGTGTGCAAATGATCCCATCGGACTTGCTTTGCGAATGCCACCAATAGAAACGCCCCAGCTCCCACGCACACCTCGACAGAGTATATTGGTACTGTTCAGTTTGAATGTGAAGTGTCTAGTGTTTAGGGTCAGTTATGTCCAATCATGGTCAAAGTATGTGTTATTTGTCAGGTCAACGGCATATCGTCGAAAAGGTGATAAGGACTACTTCTGGTTGTTCCAGCGAGTAAACATGTTCAGATGGCGATGGAATTGGTACTTGAAACGATGCAGCCTATCAGCAGTGTGTTATGCAGTCTCAAAAGTGAAGGTAGTTTAGAAACCTGCTTGGTTGTTTTATGTGTGGTACGTTGATGAAACGTTGACTGAGTTCAGTTGTGTGTACATAATGGCATAAGCCATCTTCAACTTCCTTAAAATGTTCAACATTTATGGGTGTGAATTGGTCTTGCATAAGTGCGGATCGTTAGACTGATGCAGTTGGTCGTTGGAGCATATCACGCTAAGTCAGACAGTCACGGGAACTTTATGTGGCAGTGACACCAGTAGTGGCTACAAACCAGACAATTCATTCACACGCGTGGCCTTGAACACAAACCAGACACGTACGAAAACCAGGCAAATCGCTCAAACATTTCTCTGTGATTCTGTCGATGCGTAATGGCATTGTGTTGTTGTGGCACCATCATGTTTGTTTAAGCTCAAGCCAAGTCACGTCAAATCAAGAAACTGTCGCATGCAACTCAAGAGAATCACGTTCTGCATTCTCATAAATCAATGCTCT
Organism: Paragonimus westermani; assembly: GCA_008508345.1. Classification (NCBI taxonomy): domain Eukaryota; kingdom Metazoa; phylum Platyhelminthes; class Trematoda; order Plagiorchiida; family Troglotrematidae; genus Paragonimus; species Paragonimus westermani. Next base: position 235,508 of record QNGE01000606.1, read on the forward strand.
AATCAATATTTTAACAAGCTATTAATTCATCTCTACAGTCAAGTGATTTGCAAAGTTGTCGAGATGATAAGAAACCATGCTTAACAGGGGATGGCAGAAGAACCGTAGGCATTAACCCACGCCTGAATAGCTTTGCGACGAGAGTTGATAGGAAGCATTATTATATGTATGGAAAGCTTGAAGTGAATGGTGACATACGACTTACAGTGTAAAATGCTGAGAATCAAAGAATGTATTAAGAGTAGGATGAGAAATACCATAGAGAGATGCCTCATGAATCTACAATAAGGTTAGACCTTTGGTCATGAAAAAATGTATAACAATAAAACTTACGGGGATATGTATGTATAAACACAAGGGAATACATGATAATGTGGGCTGCAGACGGTTTTAGAGGTGAAACAGTGAAAAGCAAATGTAAGGAGAAAATGAATGGATGCAATTAAGGCTCAATAAAGCAGCTTGGGACCGATTCTGCTCTGCTTGACGATGGACTTTCATATATTTGAAATTCGATCCAGTTTATTTTGGGTGACTAAACAAAATTACTACGATTGGGTAACAGATCGAAAGGTCACACAAGTTTAAACAAAGAAGCTCACTGCAGTAAAGTTTGGATTACCTGGAGAAATCCCGGAGCTACTCGCTGTAAGATGGGTAAAATACTTCCAAAATAAAAGTTCACATCGCATGTAAGATCGTAAGAACGTTTGCCTGCCTTTCGCTTGATGCGTGCTACCGTGTTCGTTCGTTTTCATGTTCTTTGCCATTTGTGGGCCAGTGATGTCATACGTATCTCTACAGACTTACTCAGTGGCCAGAAGTTTTCCGTTTTGTGACAACACTATTCAAATCTTGGCGAGAGCATTCGTAATCAGATGGATTTCACGCCTTTACACACCATCCACCATAACTACGGATCACAGGTGCCAGTTAGAATCTCAGTTATTTGACCAAATCACGTCTCATTGAAATTCAACGGATTCGTACCACAATGCACCATTCACAATCCAACGGAATGATTAAGAGATTTTGCCGGACATTAAAGGCTGATCTGAGTACCAAACTAGAATCAACTGCTTGGTTTGATCACCTGTCACTTGTGTGTCTTGGATTAAGCAACTGTGTTCGTGCTGACAGTCCACGCTCTGGAACAATCTGTTTATGGCACCAGCTTGCGCTTACCTGGCCACCTACTAGCCCATACGGACAATGCAATCACTCCTGATCCCACAAATTACGTAAGTCGCTTACAGCGTTTGATGTCAAATTTAGCTTATTAACCACCATGATTACAAAGCAAATCCACCAGGTATCCTAAAAAAATTGGCTGACTTTGCACGCATGTGTCCGCTGTGATAAGCCCCACAAGTCTCTACAGACAGCGTACAAAGTTCCGTATCCTGCTCCTAATTGCTCGGACAGATATATGTTGGACGTCGATACATCACGCGACAACGTATCGATCGATTCTCTCATTCCACCTGAAACAAGTGCGTACGAGACTAAATCTGGTTGATCGGTCCGTTTTCTGGATCGTCTTGTATTCGCTGTTTCGTTGTAACTTCACAGCAGTTGGGAGGCTAGGTAGCCGTCGCCCCGCCCTCTCACTTAGTCCATCACCTGTCAAACGGTCCAGTCTAAGTGATGCTCACTGGCCCAACCTGCACATGTGCGTCCACACAGTCACCGGCCCGAAAACTTCCATATCCGAACTCGTGCACGCGTGCAACCACCATTTGCACACCCAGCCAACTGAGATGCTCTAGATGGATACGAATCGGTGCAGCCGAAACGCACACACTGAACGCGCTGGGACCCGGATCGGAGCAAGAGACACAATCGAACAGGGTAGGACACGGTCTCCATGAGCGCAAGCGCATTAGGCTTGTAACACCAATACCAACAATAAGGATCCAAAACATTTACCTGGCCTTTTCAGTGACTGTCTTTGAAGGTAGCGTTATTCGTTATTTGTTAGTGGGTATTCAAACTATTAAGCTGTTAAGAGTTCCGCTACACACACTCCCAGCTTGCTGGCATACTCAATCACTAAATCCCTAGGTCCCCTGATTATTATTGCATACTGGTATTGTAACATGCAAGCCGGCTGACCAACTTTGGGGCAGTGTGAAGGTACTGGGGAACAGCGTTCTTCCGAAGTAGGGGTTCTGACAACAGTCCTGTGAAAAGAAACAGCACGAGCAAGCATGAACCAAAGGCCCAAACACACAAACGAAAACTAAAACGGCACCAACGACAGCAACAGGCTCTGTAACACAATTCAAATTCAACTCGTGCGCGCTTGCGGCTTTCGGTTGCGCGTTACAGTATCCTATAGCCTTAGACGAGGCCTGTTGTAACTTTTGTATACTACATGTTTGACGTCCCATTTATTCATTCATTCATTCACTTCGCTGCGATTTCCTTGTGTGCAGTGTTTATGGATTTTTTCAAAAACTGGAATAGGAATAGTCCTTACAAAAACAGTGCAGCAGAACAAGCACGTCTGATAGTTTGCAGGTGGATTTGGCACGACTGGCCCTTACCATTAACTCCGCCGTTAGCAGAGTGCCTGAACCAGAACTTTGACTCAACGGTGCGACCAAGCTCATCGATGGGTAAGGTGAACAACAGACTCCTGTGCACTCACATGAAGCGGTTTGTCTCTCCTGTGTCACGTCTAGGTCACCCAAAGTCAGAGTGGACTTGTAACGATTTTTCGTCCGACCCGAACTCTATTCACCCAGGCATGGAGACCATGGTCTATTGATTAGTCTGGGTGTTTCACTCCCGCCTTTGGTTGTCACAAGCTTCAGAGACGTGGTAACCAAAGGTAATATCTGAAAAAGGTTGTTGAGAATGGAGACCAAGTATTTATTGCACGGATTGTAAAAATAGTCTCGTATAATGTTGTAAACAGCATCCACTAATCTCTACATATTGCTTGTGGTTCATCAGTATCGGTAGCTGTTTTGTCTAAAATGACATCATCCTCTTAGTCGCGATCCTCCAGCGTGGTCTGATTCCGGCATGATATTTTGTTTAGTTCAATTTGCGCACGGTATTTTTCAAGACAAAGAACGTGCTATTCATCCTGATCTCAATAACATAACAAGTTGCTTTCATCACGGCACACACGTGAGTAACACGGTCAAATAAGAAATGTTGACAGGGCGTGGGACAACACGACCCAATAACAGGCCACAAAATTGAGACAATCCAAACGACGCTTACTGTTGTGATAGCGTGGCTATAAAACACCTCGTCACTGTCCACAAATGGCACGGTAAATCTGAAAACACAGAATGATGTGCTTTAGCTTCTTTGGGAACAATGTTAGTTTTCGATAACCTTTTCAGTAACTTGCAAATCCGTTTCGTTTATGAAACAACATCTTATTATCCATCGTTCGGTGAAAAACTTATTTTGATCACACAATCCGTCACGGAGACATCGTAGTTTTAGTTTGTCCATTTGCAACCGATGGAAACTAGTTCTCAGACCAGCGTTGCCTTTCGGGTGCTGAAGCAACTACAGAGACGTATATTAACAGCCAGGTGTTATCGATCATGGGCCATGGTGGTCGGAACACTGTGTCGATGTGGTTGAGCGAAATGACCTGAAGTATGCGTTCACCCCCCATTCCAGGTGGGGTGACCACAGTTTTAGCGGTGTGTTGTAGTCGCACGCTAAGCCGACTCGGTTGGGAGGCCTGTTTTTTTGGCAAGCCCTTCGGTCTGGACTCCGAATTTTGCATCCAAGCCCACAAGCCTTGAACAGTCAGTATTAATCTGAGTGTTTAAGCCATGTCTGTAACTGTCATGAGAAACGTCAAGCTGCGACTCAGATGGTAACCAGTCTAGCTCATTAGACTAGGCTTGTGCGACTCATCCGGTCATTGGGACGACAATGAAGGCTGAAGCCTGTCACTCCAAGTGAGTAGTTCACGTACTCACTGACAGAAGGCCGGCTTGTCAGGTGAACTGTCTATGTGCGTTCCACGTTCTACGAATACACCAGCGCTCCCAGTGCCCATTGTGCACATGTTAGCCTGCGCCAGCATCAGTCTGGTAGCCGGGTCCGGGTGCGTTGGCACTGTTTACTCCTTACTCCCAGGGCATGTGTCCACTCATTCCGTAAGAGCTAGCCGACCCCCTTGCCTATCACCCTACTCATGCGCCCATTATTCGTACGACCCCGTTCACCGTTGAAATCCAGAGGAACTCGTTGGGAAATTTTGAGTGGATATCGAGGCACGCCAAAGTGATCTCGGGGCCTCTTAAATTGGTGGTAGTTTGAACCTGAACTAGGTCATGGAAGCGGTTGGTGAACGCACACCAGCCCTTTTTAGCGGAAGATCCGATCATTTTTGTCAGCTTTCTTGAGTTAAAACATGCGACTCCTCTCTTGGATTTTCACTTAGCTCCTAGAAGTTTTCTTCATGTTCCCACCATGTGCTATGCAATGCAGAGTGGTTCAATGAGAAATGTGTTATTGTTTGAAGGGTTGTCTTGTCGGAAAATTTAAGCTACTTGCAAATTTCATGAGTAGCACAAACGAAACAGTAGAGCAACGAGATTGACCAACATACAGCATCGTTTTTGTGCGACTTTCCTGCAACGCTAGACAACTGGTCTTGATCAGAAGTCGGTGTTCACTTTTCTTGATCTTCTTCATTCTCTTCACAGAGTTTACAAGTGGCACCCTAGATTGAAATGAGACTTGAAGGTTTGAGTGGTTGCTGTAGAACACATAAAGTCCTGTTTTAGTCGGTCGAGTTTCCTACCCATTCTCTGTATGGGCTACTTTTGACAGGTCTCTAATTGTGAGTTTCCATGTACATATAGAATCATAATGCACGGCCTCATTATCCGAGTATTTCTCTAGCCTGAACCATAATGGGCAGCAGGTGGCCTTCGATAAAAATATTTCAGATACCGACGAACAGCTCAGGGTCGGAAACCAGCACACACCATTGGATACGATTGGTCAGGTGAAAAACACGATATCTATCTGGTAGAGTGTGTCATAGTAATAATTTTGGTACCGATCGAATGGTGCAAAAAGTCATATTCGTGCAAGTTTCCTAACTGAAGTGACCTGGCAATAAGTTATGGAAAAGGGGGGGGTGCGCATTTTTCCAACTTGGACTTCGACTATTGTTATTCCTCAAAAATTGAAGTACAATAAGACATAACCTGCATCCGTTACACCTGGACCACCTTCAGCGTATCTCAACGAGCAATCGATTCCGCAATCTTATCACCTGTGCTCACGTAACTCTACTTGCTCTTCAGATTGTCGCATTGAGGTTAGAACGAGCTTTAAAGCAATCTCCCCGTATCATAGGATAGAGTGAGTCATTTTCGTTCCAAAATTAATCCTAAAAATTCAAGCTGACAACTTCGAGTTTGCTAACCCCAACGGAATAGCGTTGCCTCCCGAGGGTTGGTGGTACAAGTTCTATCGATCGAATACTCGAATTGTGCGTTAGTCATAGCGAACGTCAGCACGCAGGTCAGCAGCCCATTTCCGAGACCGTCTGTGGTGAGTCAGCATGAACAAGGCGTGTCCCTGGTTGCGTGTACTTTGTGCTCCTCCGGTGCGACCGTGTGAGCACGCTCGCAAGATCATACCGGAGCTGTTGCAGCTGGTCGGCTAGAATGCATTGACCAACAGCGCTGGGATTCGATCTAAACAGTCAGGGGTATAGATAGATCATCACTGACGACTGATATTACCTGTTGCTGCCCTCTTTGAAAAGAGACGCTTTACGGTAGTTTCGCTGTTTTTAGGACTTCTCAGCGTGCATACCGTCGCCGTGGCCGGGATCTGGTCGCCTGCCCCTTATTCATGAGGAATTATGCTAACTATCGGAACCATCCATTGTGATTTTGGTAGGGACAAAGCAATTCGGGATTTGGATACGGGAGTCGAGCACTTTCTCATCCACGTCCACCTGAGATGATGGCTCGCGAAAGTGACGCCTCAGACTTAGTGACGTTTGTTTATCACGCCAACCCACAAAGCGAGGAAGGCACCGAAACTCACCTATGGTGTGGCCTCACTTGCCATGTGTTATGTAGTCGCTGCAGTATGTGACTGAGTGTTGGACGAGTCACTTTATACGGGCATCACAGGCTGATCATGCCAAGTTGACTGAATTTTAATGGCAATCTTCGTACTAGATAATCCGTGCTCTCTGTCCGTGTCTCTTGATTAGGGTGTTAATTTGAAGGGTTTTCGGTCTTGCCTGCAGATCAAATGACAGCCGGTGCCTATTTTCTATATTAGCTGAATAGCGCTGGTCGTGTTTTGTGTTTTACGGGTGCTTATGGCACCCAGTCGACTCCGAATTCCAAAGGTTACCTACGGGGTCTGTTAAGGCGTAACCTGAAATGATAAATATGTATAGTTCTACCTTTATACTCTGTGTAGGGGAACGCCGTTCACTTACTCGGTGCCATTATCTTGCAACTTACACGTGCGCTGGCGTTTACGATCCGGGATTTCCGTGCACAATTCAACAATTTTTTTCACCAAACGTCATGTAAACCTCTGCCTGCTTTCATCCACTTGGATGGCGCCTTTATGGTGGATTTTTAACTGTTAATCCGATTTCGTTTAGTGATGACTTGTTTCATGTTTTGTGTTGTCCGTGATTCATCCATTTAGGGCTTAGGCCATATTCCACGGCTGCGTTAGAGTGCTCCTCTGAGTATAGAAATAACTACGTCTCTCAATTAGCTACCTATCGTAATGATATGATCACACTCTTTAATTTAATCTTACAATATAGATTAATCTAGTGCACCCGCTCACATCCGTAATTGGCCAAGCCGGCCCAAATACTAGAGATTCAGATCGATATTCTTGTCGATCCACCGGTACCATCTGATTTCCGTAAAATGCCAGGATCCATTCATGAGCATACCCAGTTCAGTGTCGCCTGCCGTTTCTCCGGCACGCATACGTGGTGTGGTTTTAGCACTCAATAACTTTAGAAAGTATTGTGTTACGGATAACACATATATACATATAGTACA
>QNGE01000607.1:0-39027 GCA_008508345.1 Paragonimus westermani
ACGGAATTGTGGTTCATTCCACTTGCTGGATTTTCGAACGTTTTTGTAACCATCCGATTTCTATAGGTTTCAGTATTCCTTACACACACAATTTCTAGTAATCAGAGTGTCAGGATGTGGACAAATACGATTTTTTACTTCTTGGCAAGCCCAACAGGCAGATGTTAGCCATTTTCAATATTCCAGACTAATTCCCTTATTTAATTACGGTATAACATCGTAATACCTGGGGCAACTTACCCGCAGATTGTCTGTTTGCTCTATGAGGAATCAACTGGATTATATTATACATTATTTTATTATCAGTTTTGTGTTATGTATATTACTTATTAGATCAGCGTTTCGTCGGCTGTTAACATTTACCAAACCCACATAATATAATATGGGTTGAAGTTGAGGAACAAAAAGCAATCATGCAAATAAACTCAACTGATAAGAGCAATATTTTTTACATATTAATCACGTCGAACATAATGTCATTTTATCCGATTAAGACTGCAGTTCCAGACACCCCAATTAGGTAGACCACATTTCGTTGATGTCACTTTAAATGATATATTACCGTACGCTCAAGACTAATCACTATCATTCGAATTAGTCGCTCAGTCAACATGAGGAATGCAAAAGAATGACAGTGAAAGCTATTTCTTCAAAATCAAAATGACATTATAAGCAAATCACCAGATGGGGTAATTACGGCGCGTACATCACTTTCAACGTAACATTTAACTGGGGCAGCATGATACACTGTGACAAATTACTAGACAGTTTAAAAGAGGATTCAGCATACATGCTTTTGACGCTACTAGTTATTTTGGATAATCCTTGGTTTTTCAGGATAAACTCTGTATTTCAACTGAACAAAATTTACCGTAGGCACGTGACTGATGTCTTGTTTGTTTCAATTCATCAAGTACGTGTACTCAGTGAACGCAGACCACCCCATGCAAACGCATATGCTGAAGTTAGAAAAGAATAAATCATAAGCTGCTTTCCCTTACTTGAAGCAGTCGCTACTAGTGAGTCGTGTCGACGTCTGAGGTTTAGCTAACCAAATGCCGACAAACTATGATTTAATGCATTGTGGTGATTTCCCAACGTCTGCGAAAGTTAGTTGTAACAGACAGCTAATTAAGACCAAGTGAGTTATTTGGAAAACAATCCCTTCGTTGGATCATTTTCAGCTTCTTGTGGTAGTTAGAGAACTTTGATTTATTACAAGTCCTGGTTTGGCATTTTTGATTACTACCAGCCTTCGTGGATTGTCATCAAAGAGATGTGTATAAGAAAATTAATAACCATGGGAGACACGTTTGTCTGTCACATGGTAGGCATGGTTTTTTTTTCTATCAAGACGAATGAGGTGCATCTTATCTGTTTGGCACACGGAGTAAACCTATAAACTGCATATACGTTACATAAATGACTGGTATCGAATATGTACACTTTGGTGGACATGAGGTACACAGCAGATTAGAAAACTCTAAACAAGAACTTGACTTCGGTTATCTTTCAGTCGACGGACTATTCGGGGTAAGATGTCAACTGTTATAGCTGGTAAAGATACTAGGCAGATTTCCCTAACTTCAAGTGAGTTCTACTTGAGCACACATGACATACTGATAAAAGCAATTTCATGTTGACGAAGGGTTTTCACGTAAATCTCTGAAATTCAAGTATGCTGCTTGTATTAACGGATTGTCTTAGTTACAATGGATGGTCTCAAGGGTAAACTCTGTCTATTCATTCCAACACCGACAAACTTGTACAATGTGCCAAAAAAGCAAGGTCGACAGACTTGTTACACTATCTTCAGGAAACCCAAGTTATTTAGTAGCCAACTGGCGACGACCTGGTTGATTCGTTATGATGACCTTAGAAAGGAGGAAAATGCAACATTTCAACAAACTGCCACAGCGGTGTAATGCAAAATGAATCGCGTTGATTCTAGAAGTTTCACGAGTCCGAAGTGTGTCGGCTTTTTCAGGCTTCCATGAGCTATCGAACACACAGTAAACTATTCGAAAGGACTTAGTGTTCACCTTTTGGAGCTCGTTATCTATTAGATAGATAGGAACAGAGCTGTTAATAAGTTATGTTCCTCTGCATTCCCTGCCATATGGGTGGCACACTTGAAACCTCTCTTCAGGATCTATGATCGATCGACTTAGAAAGTGGACTGAGAAACAACATTCCGAATTAATTTGGTCGGTAAGCCCAAAGTCTTTTTTGTGGTATGAATAGAACAACGCTTGCTGGTGCATTCATAAAGCATAACTTCACGGGACTGAAGGCATATCAGGCCTAACCACCTGAATTGAATCCAGAAACAAGACAAGACCTGAAGGAAACGACAAAACCACTGAGACAATTGCATCTCTTTCGCTGCCGAACGGTCTCGTTATCACAAGTTAAATAACAAGTAGACTGAAAGAAGCATTCGGTAGGAAATATATCACAACCTAACTATTAACTCAACTTATCACTTCAGTGGTATGCCGGTTTATAACGAAAACCGTTAGTACGGACATAACATATGAGTTTGTTCCCTCAAAAGCTCCTACGATAGGGGGGATATTGGTTGAAAAACACAACAGCTCTCATACTGAATGATGATGAATCGGGAGCAACCAAGTACACATACGTCACCCATCCGGCTGAAAATTGCTGTCAGATAAACAGCAAACATACTTTTTGATAGATCTGCTTAATGCTAATTGACCTTCCACATTCCGGATGGATAGCGACTGCCTGAACTATCAAAGTTGTTTGAATGCTGTTAGTCACCCAAGTGATATGCACTGGCTAGCGCTGCTATCGCGAGGTAAACCAACAAAAGTCTTAAAATACTCGCGCAGCTCTGACGGTAAACTGATCATTGGAACCAGGACTAATTAAATTTTCGTTAAGTGGTCCCTTTCCAACATTGATTACCAATGTCTTCACAAGTAAAACAAACATACAAACTGCAAGCATCTCTTTAGTAGATTGTATCACGACCGAGGTATGTCTGATTTTCCCAGCACTATAGATTTTGCATTTGATTAAGTACTTGCACTCTCCAGAACCTTAATGTAAAAGGGTCACTCCACCCTTAAGATAACAGTGGATAAGAACAGAACACCTTCAATCGAAAATCACTCTAATCTAAATGCCATTCCTCAAGCATCGAGAAGAGAAGTGAAAGAAGTTGTCTCATCAGTGTATTTCAACCACTGCAAGAGATCATTTTCGATGCGTATTGTCACCTGAATGCAATCTACTGAAATTGGCATTTTCTTCGTTGGAGCTGGCAGCAAACGCTTGTGGACGATATTACAAGCAGTATTTTATCATTTAACTTCAAAGTAGTCAGTGAACGAATGGGAGCAAAGATATCGTCACATATTCGTGACCAATTTTGAAGATGAACAAAAGAGGATGTCGTAGCAATGCTGCTCTAGTCACAGACTGTGACATGTTTGGTTATTCTGCTTGTCGGAACGTCGTTTTGCAATTCAGTGATTCTTGTGGCATTGTTGGTCTATTACAAGTCCACCGTTAAAAACGAAATTTCAAGGGTGCGTGTAGCTCTCAGGTATTTTTTCAAAAAATTTTTTTAACCATACCTGTTCACATGCAATAAATCTAACTTCGCTAGTGCGGGCATAACTTTAACTCTGAACACTTTGTAATGAACAATTAAACAACGTTGCTTAGGGTTAAGTGTGAAGTGAACTTTGTTCGACACCGAAACTCCGTGAAAATTATTTGTGTACGTGAAATTTTAATACATAACCATTTATTGTTAAGGGGTTAATTAACATAGAGACGATGAACCATATCTATCACCGTTTTCATTACCAAGTACGGTGATGGACATCATCAAGTTCAACGAGGTAAAAGTTTGACCTTTTTTATTTTGTGGTAATTTAAAAAATCACTTCAAAAGATTACCAATTTCAGCTCATTACTTCAGCAACGAACTACACGCCAAATAACTCTCCACAGTTTAATGGCAAGTAAAAAGCATAACAGTCATTACAACTGATGAATTTTGCGGACTTCAGTGAGTTGTCCCTGAGATGCAAATAGAAATCTCTTTATTCGCCGAACATATCCTGTTGCACGTTAGCCATTACCAAGAAAACCATCACGTAAATTTAGTGTGATTAAGTTATAAACCCTTGAAACTAACGTCGCTACCAGTCACTCTAGATTAACATATGAATCAATAATACACGTGTACAAGGAAGACTGACAAAACACGCTTGATAAACATGTAGTACATGTTAAGTTTTGGGAAGAAATATTTACCCCTCACTGATTGTGATAAGATTCCGCCATGTCTGTAAATCTTACTTAATTGCGCGTTGGGAAATTTGCTTCGTCATTTCGAAATTCACAATTATTTTTGGTAAGTACATACTACTTGACTTACCATAAGATTGTGTACCGTGATTTATTTCCCCTTACTCAATTGTCAGAGCTTTAAGGATGCCACGTCTTCTCACCTCAGAGTTGGTTCGAACTGTGACCCATGAAATGAATGTGAGGGAACGAAATGTTTGCCAGTCGCCTCTGTCTTTGTCACACCACCTATGAAATAACACAGATAACAATGACTGTCAGAGACTACTCAACGTTGCCTCCAGTTTCAGATGCGGTGGAGCAGGGTAGTCTGAACCGACGTTGTGAACCGGAGGATGTGCTGACCAGTCATTATTGGCTACACTGAACAGGTTTTGGGTCGGCCAGGAGGAGTGAAGGATGCTATCAAAACATGTGACAGACAGTTCAAGCAGCGAAAACGATTTACTAGAGACGGGCCTTCTGGAGATAAAATTTACGAATGAATGATCATTGTTTCGCTCCTCAAACATGGGCAACCATCAACCTGGCGAGAGATGTATTTACGCCACCTGCGCTAATGTAACAAATACAAAGTATTCTTTCAATGTCTATTTAACCTTCTTGAAAGTTGTAATGGGGCAAATTTGTCTAGTTGGAACTAAGTTAATTTACTGCGCTTGTTAGTTTGGGAAACGTTCTTGCCAAACAGTATACCATTGAAAACATAATTCTGAATGTACACTGTTATTAATATATGTGAAATGTCAATTTCATTTGATACCAAGTCACCTGTTTTGCCCACCTACTCATCCAACAGGGCAGGTACGCGCACTATAAAGGCTATTTTCGAGTAATATAACGAGGGTTTCGATAATTCTCAGAGTACGCCGTCATCAGGTAGATCTGAATTTGGAATATCTTTCACTTGAAACAAAATAAAAACCGGCAATGTAACTTGTTGTTCACGGACTATTCTTCCACGGAACGTTCATAGTCATTAAGCAAGTGGAAAGCATGGCAATGAAGGTTTTTCATCTTTTCATTTGGCACGTTGTCAGCTGTTCCGGGACCTGCCAGAATTATCGTCATATAAAACAGTTGTCCAAATGTGTTTGCAATGTTGATGAAAAGAAAAACGTTCAATTTCATTCAGACGGCGGCTTGTATCAGAAGCCGTGAAGATCGGGCTCACTCAGAAAAACATCCAATTACCAATTTTTAGGGGAAAAACTTTAATCATCATAATTGCCCAATTCGATGCAGTTTAGGGCTTCAGGTACACTGAAAGACGCGAACAAGCTGGCCGTACCACAACACATTTGGGGACGTATGTCATTAAGTGTATTCTTTAGTGGGTATACAACTCTGGAACTGGCATCATTCGGAGTGCTCTCGTGGTACAAGACGGTTCAAAAAAGTTGTTGCGTTACCACTGTCTGAATGAACTACCACCAAGGCAAAAAACATGCTTTTAGGTTTGGTGGGGCTACCGCTGGCCTCCAAATGATTACCAGGTTGTTTCTGTCCAAGTGCTTTTATCTCTTTCCCTAAAGATGCGGCTGATGTTTATTGACAAACTTCTTGTATTACGTGCCCATCGAATAGTCTTGTTCTCTTATCGAGGTTGAAGGTTTTCATCTGCCTCAAAAAACCTAAAAGCCGCTAGATCTGTTGAGTCACCTCTGGATAGCTGCCTCATACTTTGCCATTTAGAGGCTTATTGTTGAATGTCAATCAGCCCGATCTCTTTTATCCTGTTTGCGTTAATTATTATTGTGATTGTGCTATCTGTCTTATTTTTCTGTGGTAGCAAAAAGCGGTAGCACTAACCTATGTGTAAAAGACTGCTTCCATCACATTTTTCTAAGTTAATCCGTTTTCCGATGAGTTTCAATGAGGCACAAGAATGAACGAAGTCAGTCTGCATACGAAAGACTAAAATCTGGCAAGATCAGAGTGTGATGCACTGTATTTTGTAGTTTTAGCGGTGTTCGTAACTTTTCGAAAATTGAGTAATTGGCTAGCATATGATAAATAACTCCGTCAATCTTTCTATCTTGAGTTGGACAATGTTTACTGCACTGTTTCTTTATTGCCAAAAAGGTGACGTGATCTGAGAGCGGCTGATATGTGTGGAGTCTTTTGGTGAATGATCGACTCACATCACCCAGTTCACCCCAGTTTTTCGTAGCAGCTCTAGCACCTCCTAAGAAAGAGCTCATCTTTACCTTAGTGAGGAAAAGTCAATTGGATGAAAAATGGAAGAGTGTTTGGACGACTGTCTACTTGGTTTCTTGTGACTGCCGTCGTTTTGCATTTTGGTGCATAGATTACAGCATAGATGGGCGACTACCGTTGAGCAATGTCGACATTGTTCTCCCTCCGACTGATTCGGTAAACTGTAACCTACCTATGGCGCTTGAAAGTGTTGGATGCGTACACACTGACAAAAATTCTCCGGTTGAAGGTCATTCGATGAATCGTTCCGGTGTTCTGTTCATCCGCTTAGACGAAGTTTTGTGGTATTTGTCTGCCGTGACCAATAAACAGTGTCAGCAAGGCTACTAAGCTATATACCTTCAACTGGCATACACTGTCTAGTGTGCCTGGTTTTCTCACAGCTACAGAAATTTTTAAAGTAGCTTTTGGTGACAGCTCTTTACGATTCAGAACATACCCACATGCTCACACAGACTGACCTTCCCAAAAGGTACAAACTGAACCGGTATGTTTGCCGATCTGAGCAACTGTTGTCATTGGTTTAGCTGACTACTGAATCTGATTTCACTGCAAAGGAATTAGGCTGCTGACATGTATTTGGGCTTGCATTTGTCACGGTAAATCAAACAGGGATGAATAGGTTATTCACTGTAAAATATAGAGCGCCAGCGGGACACCCAGTCATAACCGTCCAAAACATGCATGCTAGGGGCCAGTAGTCGTAATGTTACTCCACCATAACTGTCTTCAACCTGTAGTGATTAATTCAACCTTGACAGTCGCGTGCCGTGTGGTACGTTGTAAAGCCGTCACTTGACTGTAAAGAATAGCAGCAAACTGCTCCGCGTCTAGTCCATATGTGATCGAAATGGAAATGAGACGTACCTTTGGCATATTTTGGACCACAACTGTACTCATTATGAAACCGTCTATAAAGGTGAATAAAATGTTGGCAAATAAACTGAGTTCGAGCATCAGGACACTACTGATCATACTGGCAATACTCTATCTGTGTCCATTTTGCCTAATCAACATCCGTAGTGAAACTCCGTAAATGAAACACAAGTCGCTTTACACTGGATTTTTCAGTAGCCTGCTTGATCACTTTTGATCAAGAAGCTTGCAGTTACTGTGTTCCTCTTACCAGTGCCCATTTTTTAACCTTCGCGACTTTTCCTTATCATATGAGGTCATGTTTACTTTCATCTTAAGTTAGGTTTGAATGCTGAAGCGAGCACTATCATTTCCCTCTTTTTACTAGTCATGCAGTTAACTCGAGTCACTCTCATTTGTCTTGACATTACGTTCGGTATTCACCAATCTTGATATCACCTGGTCCAAAAATTTCATGGACGGGAGAGTGCCGCATGACTTACGTGTGACTTCCACCCATCTGTGTAGCATCCACCTTTCTCGACAGAGCACATGGCTATTCTCAGCTCAAGCGAGTCACGAGGTTTATGTTGAACACACAGCCACTCTCCTGTCGGGTAGCAATCAGAAAGGAAAACGAATGGGTGTATCAAATGGATAACATTGCCGTGTGTCCTGCCATGAAAGAATGATAAAATAAACAGTTTCTTCATTTAATATTTTCACATCTTTTGTTAACGGCGTCTCCATCTTTTAATAAGGAAGACAGTAGGCTGATATCGCACGATTTATGTCCGGACAAATTTTGCTGCATATTTTTGATTACAAAGATGATCGAAACGAAATAAGCAGAACTGATTTGTTTGCGAAAGTGACACATTTTTGCGCATTTCTCTACGAATGCCAGGCGATCGTGAATGGCTACAGAAATGATTACCGTGACAACGTGATTGCGTTCTGTTGAAATCTACTGGAAGTTCATGCAGCTTTGCGTTATGAAGCCAAATAGCATAAATCACCAACTCCGATTTATGTCGAATCTCCAGGGTAGATCAGACTCACTGGTAGAGGCATAGTACAGTAGAAGTTTACAATAGAGACCGTCATCACATTTATACTGTTGCTTGCTTGCATAAGGTGCATGATAGGATGTGTTTCCACACAATGATCAATGGCCATTCACAAAAGTCTGCCCCATGTGCTAGCTTTACAAGCCACAGATGAGTTGCACATATATTCCGAACATTCGGTTTTCTGGGCAGTTGCTGAAAATGGTTTCTAAGAACGAACTGAGAAAAAGATATTAAATAACAATTGATATCTTATTCTTAAGGATGTAACGTTAGTTATCAATCAGAATGGACAGCAGGTTGTATGTTAAACCTGTGAATACAGTAACGTTGCTGCTGTGTTAGGATATTAGTACAAGGATATACTCTAAAATAATTCTGCTCTGCAAAACTCTAACCTAAATTCGACTGGTCTGTTGCAACCAAACCGTAGTTGATTAGTTCTTTGTAGAATCGGTTACGAATCCGAGCTATGCACAGTCTATCCGGGCAGCTGTAAACCTCTTGGTTCACGGAATAACGAAACATAATAATGTAGGCGTATTAGGATAAAACGAGTTCTGTATAAAAATAACTGACGGTTGACAAATTCTATAACTTACATCCAGGTGAACTGAGCACAAAATTTAACCATCAGGAGGTATAAATTAAAGTGCATTGGTGTCGGGAATTCAACGAGGCGGTTCAAAATAAACACAGAGGGGAGAGTTCAAACGAGAGTTCATGGTACCAGTTCAGAGTATGTTACGCGTAACAATGTGAGAAGCGTTCGGCCATTATTTAACGTTATCAGTACATGTGGGTATATATGAGGGACCTACTGTACGATAGTTTGACCAATGGGATAGAAGTATGGAAGCATTTGAGATTGATGTCGCGCAGGCCACTGCTCGTGGATGTGTAGCCGGGTGGTCGAGTCGTGAGACTGGGTGTGGGAGTTCAGTGGTTCGAACCTTCTGGCGGGCATTTTGCCACCGAACCCTCAATTTCACTTGCAATGATCCGGACGTAATTACCATTCATTCTGACCAGAACCAACATTCTTTTCATCTCTTATTTATGATAACGTATGTCAGATGGTGTTCAACTATCAGTCAGCGCTTAGAAGATGTTACTCATGTGGCCTTCTAAGCTTTTAACGCAATAACGCACTCTGCGGCAAGTCAGGTCAACGTGTGATGACAGCATGTTTGCAATTAACTAAGATCTCTTGTAAGATATCCGCACCAAATGTAGTACGAATGAAGTTGAATAGTTTGGGCGTCGTGTTTAACTTGTTATTGATATACAGATTGGGAATAACACAACGTTTCGAGCAAGTTGTAATACTCTACGTTTCAACCACCTCGGGTGGCCTTCCTCAGGAGGAAAGCCACCCGAGGTGGTTGAAACGTAGAGTATTACAACTTGCTCGAAACGTTGTGTTATTCCCAATCTGTATATCAATAACTAAGATCTCATTCGAACTTTAGACAGTCTGTTTCGTATGTTACTTTTCTGTGGTTGTTTAATATGAGGACTGTCCGACAACCTTTGAAATACTGTCAGTTCACCTGTACGCTTACGGTCTCTCAAGCGCACAGAAGTAATCGTGCTGTACTCACAATTGAGTGAAAAGCATTTGTCAGAGAACCCTTTTCTGTGTGATTCATATTATACAGTAGCAATGACAAAGTGGCTCTCATACATATACATACACGGCCTTTTATGTCACATTATTATTTCCCTTACAGCTATAGCTTGTGCTAGCAGGGTAGTTTTTCGCAAATGACCTACAGTTGGTAAACGGGCGGTGCCAGATTAATCGCCAATGGATAACAGTTTCAGACATGCGTTTAGTAAACAGTGACCAGTTACTACAATGTGATCATTTATTACAGTTAGTTCGACGGCCATTCTAGTGCAAAGACGCGCTGAACTGATTTTCTACTGGTAGCTAGTTGGTGTGTAATCCCTATTCAGAAACGTGGATGTCAACGTCGTCAGTGGTGACTACGTGTTTCTACAAAACCTCTCTGAGGAGCAGTTCCTTTCTGTCTTCCTTCACGCAACCTGTTTTCAGGAATGGGTCCTTGATGCTTTCGGTGAGCTATATGCAAGGCGGCCAATAGACCTGGAAGCGTTGGTCTTTTATGCGATATCAGCAAACAGACTAATCGGGGTTACTATAGCAACACTCCTACTTGGACTGTTCAATTGCCACAACCACATCCACGGCAATTAGTTCGAGGGATGGTAGGAGAACGGACTTGCCAAACCCATTCGTCCACCCGTATTCACCGCCCTCTTCGTGGTACCTCGAATTAAGAAGACATTGGGAACCTGAACTCACTTTCTTCAATTAGACAAGCTAACCAACGTTTTGTTTGCACTGACCGTCAACGTGTGGTCAGCTGACGATTGTAAGGTGATTTCACATAGTCAAGTGACACTTTGAAAATGTGACAGTCAAGAAGTAGGTGAAAAGCCGGTACGCAGATGCTGTTTCAATTTACACCCTATTTACTCAGAGATCCCCGGTAGTCGAGAGTAGTTCGCCACATAGCCACCTTCGTGCAACATTGAGAACAGAGGGTGGACCATTTTCGTCACAACATATAGGTTGCAAAGTTTCGTGTGTGAGTTTATGGTTACACATGGATGATTTTCATCTAGGATAATAAATTAAATCGGATATCACTCAGATTGAGCTTTGTGTAAGAAGATGTCTAAAGTACGTGTTTATTGTTCGTACACCGAGTTTAGGATCGTTATCAGTAGAAGCCATGTTGGTCTCTGTCCCAGCAATGCTAACAATACAAAATTTTTCCCTTCCCAGCATGACGACGTTCTCCTACGTAATTTACGTGAGCAGAAATATGTGGATGTGTGGGCACCAGAACCATGAATTTGTTATTGTAAACTGGTAGGATGAATGCAAATTTCACCTGGAAGGCTATACCGAGAGTGGGTTAGATGCAGTAGTCACAACGTCTTCGACAGAATCACAGGGTCCAGAATCGACTGTCAATCCATCATGCTTGAATCTCTTGGTGCTGTTCACTGCATAACATATCAGACACTTAAAATCTGTGGTAATTTCAGACTGTCCGTACTACTGTTTCGTAAGTAACTAATTTTATTTCCCCTACGTGCCGAACGAAAAAGGTTACATCTAAAATTCAATGGTTCACATCATAATCGCATTTTGTGTGCATGCAAGCTAGCACGTCACTTTGAACGACAAATAAATGAGCTGGTTGCCTTGTTGTTAAGTACAGACACATACGTTCAGCGCACGTCCTAAGCTGAATTAATTTGTCTATCAGTCTGAGTTCACAACCAAGTTAATTTGAAATATATCGCAAGGGAAGTTGAAAGGGGCTTCTCTTTTCGTATTATAAGCATCTGTTTTTGAACAATAGACCTTCAAATTATGGCACAGTTTCGAGTGTCTGAGATACACTAATGCAATAATGCAGATTTAGAGGGCAAACTGAGCATTGGTAACGATTTTTGTATTGCCAAAGTAGGTTTTTTGAGTTGCTTTATCTCAAAGGGTTCAAACACTCCAGTTGCATGTTTTGAGGACAAGTTTCAAATTGAAAGCTGCTTGGACGACCGCTTCATAGGCTGAGTGACACAAACTTGAGGTATTACGACTGGCCAAATTGATACTTTAGGAAGCTCGAATGCCAGGCCACCACCTAGTATATCCATTTGACACCGACAGTAAGCTTTTCAATCCAAATTCGCAGAAGCTTTCGACAGTGAGTAGCATATATACAGATAGATTATGTTTGGCTGGGTGGCAAAATACCATGAAATATTTTGTTCTCGCATGTATTCATCAAAGATGTTGTCTTACTCAGATTGTAAATAAAGTTCAACAGGCGGATTTCGAATGCATATGCAAGTAATCAGCTCTTGGAGCAATGGACGGAACATGAAGCTTTTGATTACCTCCATAAATTTGTACCTGGCAGTAACAGGACGAACACCATCAGATGCTAGCATTTCGTATTGCTTTTTCGTTACCAAACTACAGAAACTAGGACGATATACACATGAAACTGGTTTGGGCGGGATGTGAATAAGTAAAGCAGTAAGTAAGCTGAAGGGTACAGCACAAACTACTAGGTTCATGAGACTCTGAATCTGACATGTAATTGTTGATGTATATTCAACACTGGCCAATCACGACCGTCTCAGCGGAACGTAGAAAACGCAGATTAGGGTGAAGTGTTGCCATTAGGAATAACGGTTAGAGGTCAACCGCATGAACATTGACCAACACTTGTCCGGCGATAGATGAGCACGGAAGTTTGCTTGATCTGGTGACGAATGAAGTAGACTGTACAGTCACATTGTGAACTCGTTTCGGCAGATGCTCCTCCATCCTGAAGTTAAAAGCACTTGCCACTTCTGCCGATGTAACTATTTCCACAACTATGCACCAGCTGATAGGTACAGCGTGAGTTGGCGCCATTTATTGAAAGTAACATTAACTTGCGTGATTGGTCGACGGCTAAAAATTCTGCCAAACTATAAACCCCCTTAATCGATGTGACGAGAGGCTTTTTGTCTCACAGCAAATATCTCACCTTCAAATGGTAGTTCAACGTCGAATTTCCCCAGGGCAGCCGTGGAAATTCTGTCTATTACTATAAGTTTCTGGCTGTGTATTGGTAAACAACAACGGATGCGCATTATTCTATAACGTGATTGCAGGTAACCGAAGTCCGTTAGTTGAACATCCTAATAAAAAATGCGTCTGATGCGCGTGAACAGTGTTCCGACCGATGCACGCTTGTTGTAAAATGAGCGCTTCGTTTTTCAGTATGGGTAAATTTTTTCGGTTTTACTGTTCTTTATCCATAACTATGGCAAAGGGTGATTCATCTGGCTGTATTAGGATAACGTTCCTTGATTTCAGGTTCTCTAGGGCTTCAAGTTGACGAGTTGTGGGAGCACATTTATCTACTGATGGTGTCACGATGAACTCCTAGGCGATTTCGGTCAGCTGTGTTTTAAATCACTTATGGTTGTTTAAATTGGTAACATGCAGATCTGTTAACTGATCAGAAAGCTTCCCAAACTGTGCCCTTGTTGATGTTCGGTTAGGCAATTGGGAAAAAATTTCATAATCGAGTCTTAGCAGCAACTAGATGTATGTCCTAGACTCCTGTACACCTAATAATTTTGCGTCGTTTTCTACCCCATTTTCTGTTTTATTTCTTCTTACCGTACATCACAAGTGTGACACATATACTCCTGATTAATGTTGTTTGGTACTGATGGAGCAATACTAGATGCTAGCATCTACCATTGTCCGTCTTCCTGCTGCCATCCTCATATACATGACATAAACCTTCGATAGATTCGTAGGAACATGACGATGAATTCGCCACCTCGTCAGGCCCCGATCAAAAATGACATGCGAGTTAATGACACAAGTTAGTGATAAATGAGGTGAGGATACAAGTAGAACCAGAACGTGCAGAGGAAATCGCTAACATAAAATTTCTTCAGCAACCCTCGGTCAAGAGGCAAGACAGAGGGGGAAATCTGTTAATCAAACAGAGAGATTTCTAGAGGTACCCCGAACTTTGTGAAAATGTCTTCTTTACCTGTAACATGGGGTAAATTCTAGACGGTTGATCGGCAGGCCCAAGTTTACGATGGTCCAAGTTCTACGGTTAGATGTGAAAACTCGGTTTAACGAATTTTCATGCAACATTTTCTAACAGGGGCGTATTCAAATTCAGTTTAGTTCATTCTCTTCACTAACGATGTGCCTCTAAATCCCTATGAAGAATCTCACGTACTAGAAAATACTCAACCTCACTCAAAACGTTGCAAGAGAGACAAAACTACCCTGATCTTTATAGCTGATAAAGGTTGATCAATCAACACCTCCACAAGGCGAAGTATTCAAGCGGAACAGATTTTCCGATTGCTGTTGCGGTTAAATTTGCACCATTTCGGTAGACAAAAAAATAAAACCGCGCCTAAAAAATGGCAAGCCTGATGCAATCAAAGAAGTGAAACGAATTGATTAAATAAATTATGCATCGTCATCCGGTTTTGCCATTAGGGTTAATACACATTGTGGTGAGCCAGTGAGTATACTATTGCCTACCAACTGCCCGAGTTTAATAGATCGCCAAAAAAATTAAAATGGTTTAACTGAAAACGTGACGACGTTAACAGTGGCCGATACTAGTGACGTTGTTCCAGGTGTGTACTTAGCCGTGATTAGAGTAAACTTCCACAACGCCTGGCGCATTTTTGTTAGGGTGTGTGGAATATTATTAGTGGCATTTTGCCACGTTCCATGCCCTGTCTATACCAGCCCAGTATCTAAAACCAGTCAGATATTTCAGTGACAAATAACAGCGGCCAGCTATTAGGGTGTGTCTGTCATAACCATTATACCGGCTGCGTTCGAAGGAAAGTATGTCGTCGGCTAAAGTAGATGGCAGTTCCAAACAACCAGAGTTTCTCCTGAGACAGCTGTAGATGTAACGTCCAACCGAATGTACACAAACTCATTTTTCGTGTTATCCCCATTTAGTAGCATCAAACAATTCAATACATGAACCTTTTCAACACATCATGTCTCCTCTGTTAATGCGATAACAATACTTGACCAATACTGTTTTGGCTGGAAAAAACGTCGAAATGGATGTATTGTGTAAGATACCTGAAAGTTCATTTATCATAAATCACCTATTCCAAACCGAGGTGACGGCATTAACGCACGAAAGCCACATTTCTAAACATAATTCAACGCGCTACGCAGAATTTCGAAGCATTCATTACCCTGTTCATTTTATCTGACACCAATACAGTTGAGATATCTACAGTGATATCTAAAGACTTTCAACAAAAGTGTCAGTGTTAATCATCATGCCATCGCATGGAGAGCAAGCCTTGGAGCTGGCATGCTAGTGCGTGGCAGCAACCCCATTCACGGTTATAATACAAACTGCAAGCCACTTCTGTGGAGAATTTACATCTGGAGTAAAACTGTCAAATGATGAAGAGTAGGGGCTATTACTGTCCCCCAACTGGCAGTGTGAATACAGTTAATGAATTCTATTACGACATTCCAACCAGCAGATGTCAACTCCAGAAAAATGGTCGTTTGTCGCCTTCTGAGCCTGCATTTCGAATTTCGCCATGGTTCCAGCTGGACTTTTCGTGGTTGGTTGCTTGCATCACTTTTGTTAGATGTCCTGATTGGCGTGCAGTCGGTATGGTGACAACCGAAATCGTTGAGATGAGTCTCCACGCACTTGTGTTGTCCAGCCAAAAGGTTCACGAACCCTGCAACTCTCACCAGAGAGCTCGCGATCAGTTCTATCTGTTGAAGAATAGTCGACCATGATAAAGTTGTAACGTGCCGCCTAACCAGCAGAATGTACTCTTTAAGTGACTGTCCCAGTTAGTTGATGGCAAACAAATTAAAGATTGTCGAAGCTAAACTTGAGCTGGTAACATGCATGTTCTTCACCGGTGCGCATGGGCCTCAGAAAAAAATGACGATTGACACCCAATTGGCGGCTGCTGCGTAATAAATAACTTAATTATTCCCTGTAAGTATCTCAGTTTGGTGTTTGACGGTAAAACTATTCTACATGCGGGTACTCACTAGAATCGGTCTCGTAGGACATATAACCAGAGTTCACTGGTCTCCAGTAATCTTCAGAAACTAACAATTATAACACCACTCGAATCACTCAGATGTTTGTGAATGCCGTTCGTACATTTAAACGTTCGGCAAACGTTCAAACCTTTTATGAAAGATGCTTACTGCTAACCGTATGCTCGTTATGCTGCGAGACAATCAACTAGAGACACTATACACGGTTGGTTCAGAAACTTTGCGGTAGTCTATCGAAGTTCCAGCCCCGCTTGTGACTGTTCAACGCGATTCTCACTGACAGTCTCGGTGAAGGTATATGCTTGCATTGAGTTACCAATGACTACGGTTTACTGATGAGTAGTCGGGGATTTGATTTGTTTTTGAGTTGAACATCACTCACATTTGATCACAGTCTTCGCATGCTGATAGACTTTCCAGGCAACCTCTTTCGACTTCGGCTCACCCAGTTTCGGTCTATTGGCACCATTCGTGCAAATGATTGACGCTAACGGACACTACGTCATACTTTGTGTTGAAAACAGTCTCGCATTGGTAACTTAATGGCAGGCGTCTGAATCTTACTAGTTCTTAGGCAAGAAACTATCAGCGGTGCATTCCGACATCCACCACTCATGAAATGTTCCAGTAGGTGGTACACTTAACACTTTCATCTCCCTTGGGTCATTACCTTACTAAATCCAAAAATCTACCCTGAGGAAAACCGCGCTAAATTACTTCTCTCAGTTCACGATCGATATTCGTCACTTTTTAGGTGTCGAAATGTCTAGATGTCACTCACTTTCATGCTTCACTGTTACGGTTGCACAGGCATAGTAAGCGTGGTTACAAGACTCAACAATAGAGAACTACTACAGCTCCACGGCACAAGCCCATTCAGACCAGCGGGCCTCCTCTCAAGACATCAAAAGGATAGTTATTTGTAACAACTGAAATCGTATCAGCAGCTTGACTGTTACTCCGACTTTCTACGGTCAAGTTTCGGTAACAGTACAAAACTTGCTCAATCCAGACACAGTAACTATGGTTGAAGCAATCAGAAAACGTGAACAGTAGCATCTCTATTAGAGCAAAGGAATACTCAGAGTGTCATCTATTCAGACTTTAACGCCGCGGACATTTTTTCTTCTATCGAAAGAGCATACGGTTATACTGATGTGAAGGACCTGATACACACGTAGACTGAGAACTGTACAGATTGTTTACAGTGCAAGCACCTTCAAAACCTCAGATAGGTTAGTTTGGTAGCTTTGCTGCATGGACCACCACTCGTCACAAACTAGAGCGCAATCGGATTCGTCTTCCTCGATAGTTCACCCTGTGTCCTGTTTGTGGTTTTGGTCTTTTGTGACAATAGCCGCTAACATTATTAGTGTTAAACGTACGAAGCATACTGAAAGCAAATGTTCATGTCACACAAACTGGGCTTGCACAGAAGTGTTTAGCCTTCGACAGACTGAAGATGTGAGAATTGGCGCAAAAAAATCGCCCAAGAATAGCAATATCTTCATTGACGGCTCATTTGCCTGATATCAGCGCAGATTCTGACGTGAAGTCTTAGGAGTTGTGTGAACCAGTACAAGTGGCAGACTACATTACCGACTACCGTAAATAATTTGCTCTGCCACTTTTAGACGACGCATTCCTGATGACTTGTGAAAGGTATAATCTTCAATCACCTAAACTGAGAATACATGTGTAGGTTTTGTTTTCCATTAACGCGCAGTGTTCAGTTTGCGTACTCCTGTTGAGTTGTTTACCGTTTATGGGGGTTATGGGGTTGTTACTTCTTGAAGCTCGTAGACGACGGTAGGACCTTACGGTAGAAGCAAACAAGAGCTGTCTAAGTTAGAAAGCATTGGGATTAACTCATCGTTACCCAGTTGAGGTCATGTAATGATTGTGATAAATAAACGAACATTGTATGTTACTGCTGCTTTACTGCATGAGTTGTACAAGTACGTTGTACATATACTGATCACATTATGATTTCGTTGGCTGGCGTGCAGCGTTATTGTTACTGCGTAGAAAGTAGCTCTGGGTTTGAGCTAAGTGCACTTCCGATTACTATTGCGCGATTCTGACTACCACAAACCAGTTATGTGTCCTATTACATTTGTGCCGATTGAGTGGGGGATTATGTTTTACCGCCCACATCTACACACAATTGGCAAAATTCCCAATTATTAGTTCCCACAAATTCCAGTTACCACTGATAAGAGCGGATTATCTGAAGATAAAAGGGGCCACTTTTATCTCGCGATGATGTTGTCCGTTCACTGGAACGGTATTCTTCTGTCGTACACAGTGTCATGTTTAACCTTTGGTGAGTGGACCACCGTGACTAGTACTGCTTGGCCATCGATTGCTGTGTCCAATTTGTGGTTAACCACTGAAACAAAAGCTGATGTATTAAGCTACTACACCTGTGCAAATGTAGTCTGCAAACTCTAAAACGAATAAGCAGCCCAGCAGTGCAAAAACATGTAAGACGAAAATAAAACCCGGTATATTCACATAGCAAATCATACAGCAATCTCGACGTTTTATCCAAAAAATAATTGAAAATTCAATAGTTATGAACAAAGTAGAAAAACCTTGATGCAAACGATCTCAATTTTGGTTCGCATCACGTAGTTGATGAAAACCAAACTGGCACCGCCTCGAGAGGAGCCACTGTTACTGAGCCCTGTGGCAACTGCACCAAGCTGATGGGGACGTGGTTTGTGGGATCTTCGGAGGTTCCTTTGTGAATCTGAATGGTCGCCTCGTAATTAGCAGTGGATTGACCAGCGGTAAGTATCACGCGAGTTGAATAGTCGCTTTTCTCATGAATATTAGACATGTTCTCAGCCGTTTCGGAATGACCAGTTACGGGCACATCGGTAACATTTGCTGGCACAGATGCGACGTTGTCATTAAAACTGTCGGGTAGTAAAATATAATTTATGTTACCGGTGAAAGCATTGCTTTGCTCAGACGTTCTTGACAAAACATGTAAGCTGTCCGACAAACCTGGAGACCAGTACAGCACGGCACCGTTGAAATCACAGTTACAGGAAGAAACCAATGACTGTTTTGCGCCTACATGATTCGAAAATAGTTTGGTAATGTTAATGTTGGTGTTGAGATTTTTCATCTCGAGAGATTCTAACAATTCGGTTGTCATTGGTTGGCAGTTGTATGTAGTTTTATTAGTCAGCATCGAATTCGTGTCAACCGATGACACGTCCACAGAAAACCTTTGGTCGTTTTCCGACGAAAGAGACTTATTCATATCGGTTCTACGTGGTTTATATCGCAGGTTTTTTGGTTTGAGCGCTTCACTATATTCCTGACAGCGTTTTTTGTAGACGAAAGCAGCAACTCCACCGAACAACAAAAGACATACTAGGCTCAAACCTACTCCAACAGAGATTGTAGAGATCGAAATGTTTCTACTTTCGTCGTCTTCATTATTATTTTTTCGCACTGTCTCGTGTGCGATTTTTGTTTGCTCACTTGCCACCAGTTGTGGTTTGGATACAACAGTAGCAATTCGCATTTTCAGTGAACCTTCGGCAAGTGGAATACCCTGACCAACAGAAATAAAATATGGAACGTTCTCATATTTTTCATCGTTCTGGTCACCAGCCAGGTCGTATGTTTCAAAATGAACCAGATTGGCTTTAATTGTTTCAAGGGTGATATTCACAGCGGAGCTAAGTGGTTCGTCTGGATATCCAGGAGAGACAAACAATTGATTCCGAATGCGAAACCTACCGAACCGTAGGTGAGCAGCCGTTGGAAATGTAAGCGTAGGTTTCCATCGGGAAGGTTCCCTGTCACGATCAATTGATCTTTTTTCTTCAATAAACTGCCACAAAAGTGAAGCATTAACCATAGTCGAATCAATCAGTGTTAACTGTCCTGGAATCAGTGTGATCTCCCTTGTTTCTAGACGTGGCCGAATTTGGATAGTTAGCTGCGTATCCGTAATGTGGACATAATCCTTGTCTTGGCTTTCATTCTTGTAAAGGTCGGTCATATTTGTTCCAACGAACGACAAAAATGGTTGTGGCAATAATCTTAATCGACCAGTGATTACGTCTGCCCCGGCCAACCCTACACGTAATATCAACAAGTCAGTAAATACATGGTTACCAGTCAATTCATATGCTAAGCGACCACTTTCCAGCTCACTGCCGGTGAACTGAATTACTGGAACTGTATCTAGGTAAATAAGTCCATAACTTGGTAACTGGATAACGGAGAAAATAATTTCGTGCAATTGAATTACACCATCTTTAACTTGGTTGTCCAAAGTGCTGACCAAACTCAAACGAATATGTTCTGAACTCAAAGCAGTGCGTTGATCTCCTTGTAGTATGCCCAAAGCTGACACAGCTACCTTTAATTTTGTTGGGACGACACGTAGAAGAACTGTGCCGGAGAGCGCAGTATGAGACAGTTGTTGAATACTTTCCTCTTGCACGCGGAATGAGAATGCGTCCAACACCGGGGTAGATGAATAAACGTATTTTGCACGATAGTAAACAAACCCGTGGTTTATGTGAGCTTGCGTGAAAACACATCGTTCCGTACAACGTACGAACAACTCGTGTTTATCCGTACTTGCGTTTGCTGAGAACTCTTTCACTGTAAAATCAGCTAACAACAAGTGGCCGGATTCTGGATAAGATGTAATGTGTATGAACAGGTTGTCTGCAGGTGTGTCAGCGTCTTCAATGTGTATATGATCGATTGTAAGCTTCACCTGAGTCCCACCAAGTACTTCAGTTACCCCCATTCTGTCTGACATGTGGAAAACAGGTGAAGTTTCTGAGACAGCCCCTCCAGACATCGGTCGAATAAGCCTGGGACGTTCGTCGTTCACGGGTTTGATCAGGATGGGGAAAATGATGAAACTACTCCCAGGTGTTCTATGCGCATCAGGGAATCGAACCTGAAATATCGTGCGTCACAAAAGACCGGATTTGGAAAATGGTCAAGTTTTGGTAGAGAATGATGTTATGTAAAAGGCATTCTTGTATAACAATTCTTACTGCCACTTATATGACCGGAATATAACAGCTGGACCAACACAAATATACGTATCCATAATGGCTGGATTTCAACTAGAACAAACCCAACGTAACTATCAAAAAGGAATGTTTTCTGAACGGTTCTTCTATGAGGAAATATCAGATAGCGTTTCACTTAGTGGTAATCCATCAAAATACAATTTATTCCTCCATAACATCGCAGTAATGAGGTTAGGATATTTTGCCTTACTGCATACGAATCACGTCAAGCAAAATCATACCGTATATCTTAAACGTTCGAGGAATTTTTACCGATACTAAGTGATTGATACAGTCCTGCAAAATTTTTGACATGAGCAAATATTGTCAGAAGTTACTGAGATTATCTTCCGTGGGTCCGTTGCGAGGGAAACCCACAACCAGGTGTAGGTCCACAAAGAGCGCTAAAGAGAACTAAGGGAGCCTTATGCTGGTGAGTGGAGCCGTGCACAAAGAAAGCATGTCACACAGTTCAACGATCTTTCAGTTGACGCTGTGTATTCAGGATCTTGAAATACCATCCATGCAATCTAGCTTCCACAGAGTCCGCTGAAGTCGGACGACAAGAGGGTGTCATGGTGATGGTCGCTAAGTAGATCGCTTTCTCTTGTTTAGAGATGTTCTTGAATCACCTGTCAAATGTGCCTCGAACAAAATACAAGCATGACAAAAATGTCCCAAAATATCAGTTGTGCACCTCATTACAAACTGCCAATTTACGCAGTTATCTCTGGTGGTAGGCACCATATAGATTAAGCCTGTACTGGCATGGCGGTAAGTTAATAATACACATCATGATACTGCCGTACATTCTTAAAGGGGTACAGTGGGTGTTGACGCGAGTGAGTTTGAACCTAATAATCCAGCAACTGACCACTGAAAGTACGTATTATTTGATCGTTATTATGAGGACCATAAAATTAACAGTCATATTGTAGCGGATGTCACTAAGTCCACATCTGGTTACTACTGTTTAAACAGAAGCCTGTGTCACACAATAACTTACATCTATTCCTGTGAAGCTACAGCGAAACCGCAATGTACCATTGTTGAAGTTACTAACGTTCCACACTGAGCTTTCAAGCGTGCACACAAACCTGTGAACTTAGGTGTGTAATACATTTATTCCGCGTAATTTCGTCAATGCCTTACAATGCGGGGGTGTTTTTGTTCGACCCACAAACTAGCCACATGTTTGATATCTATTATATCGTTGTATTAGTCATTATTTCAAAACCATTTCATGGTTACATGCTTTTGAAAACGTTAACTTAAGATCGATCATATCATGCCTTTATTTAAACTTTCATAAAAATGAACTTACTCTGGGAATTATTCTGCAGTTACAGATTTCGGCTTCAGGATCTGTCTTTTTATTATCCCTGGTAATCCATGTCCGTTTCCAGGTTTGTAATTCTATTCCCAACACAGTCCTTCTTCTCATCATCCCTGTTTGTTGTGAAACATTATCTAAAGTGTATATACCGCTTCGTTTCTATTGTTCCACTCTCAGTTAATAGAAGTTCAGATGAGAACCGCTGATATGCAATTCACAGACCTTGTTTCTTCCACTGTTACGTTCAACCTGAGTTTATTCTATCATTGTAGGTGTTACTGGTGCACTCTAGTAAAACCGGTACCCCAACTTTTACTGCTTTTGATGGTTTATTAAAAAACCTTATGAAATTTCAGTTGGAACATATTATGTATCGTCCAAATATCTGAAAGCATATCCACTCCATGAAAGACCAGTTATCACGTGACACCAGAATGCACAGTCTGTTAAAGCAAATGCGGTGCGAATAGTTATTTTCCACCGTGCTATTGCTTTACTTCTCAAGATAAAGTGTTGAAGAGAAAATTTTCATGTCGACGGTTGATATTTTGCTCATCCACTTAATTGGCTTAGGTCATGTTGACGGCCAGAATACTTTGTTCCAGCACGCAGATTCTACGTCAGAATTAATAGCAGCTACCCAACTTATCTAGTGCCACATCATAGTTAAGAGTCCACTGAAACCTTGTTATATGATATTATATTTCCAAGAGCGATATGTTCATTTGCCCTAGTCTTTCAACCACTTCATTGATGCTTAAACTTCACCAACAAACGCCAAACCCAACAAGTTTTGCATAGGCTTTGTCATCTAATCAGAACGTATTTCTTATATGGTAGCGTAAATTTCTGCGACTAAAGCATCCTGTTTTACTTGGAACAGTGCATCACAGTCCCCGTTCACCCTGCTAATTCCTTCACTGCATCAGCCGATGGATCATTCATACCGTAACAACACTTGAGTGCTAGCTGAATAAGCCCATTGATTTACGAGGATCTAATGTACGCACTTCAATGATATTATACAAATATCATCGGAGGGTTTAACACACTCAAGAGGCTTACCCATTCTTCTCATGCCTCATGATTTTTCTTGACCAGAAATTTGACGCAGTCTGAATTCACTATGACCGTCTTGATAAAGTGATTGCGCACTGTCATGTATAATTGACGTTTCAGCTCTCTGTCGTCTATTGGCTTCCGCATAGCTTTTTAACTTCCTACGATATTATCTGCCCACCCCTGTAGTTTGCCCCTCTTTAAGGTTATATGTTTGAATGGGTTTAGTTGCTGCTCAGTGGTATCCGTTTTTGTACTCGGAACAAGTCTTGCGTTGCAGGTTTTGCACATAGTACGTTATTTTGCTTAGATGAAGACGTTCTTAAAGCAATGGTACCTGCTTTTGGTTGCTTAACTCGTGTAGACAGCAAAGAGATCAGGAAGTGTGTGTCGTTGGTGTCTTAGGCAGCTTCTTCTGTTCAGTCGTTAAGATAAATAGCTGAAAAATATTTCTAGCTTGTCAACAATTTGTGTGATACGCCGGTCACTTCTCGACGGTGCGGCTGCCGTCTGGAGTAAGGAAACGAATTTCCCCTGGTGGTCAACCATTACAGACTAAGTTATGTCCCTGGATTCAGGTCCTCACGATTCACATAGTAGGTGATAGAGACTTCGGATGAGGTGCCGACTAGTCGGAATCGATGGTTTGAATGTTACCTCTGCTGGGCCGCACTGTCTACATAATAGATTTCTGCCCTCTTTTCCTTTTTAATTCTTAGTTTGAGCCTGCTGTTCTTCATGGTTATATAACAGCCAGAAATAGGCGCAAACTACTGATGTGGTACTGCATTTGATAAAGATGATGAATTGTATCGTTTGAGTTATGAACATCTACCTTAAGGTTGCTTTACTGGTTCACTTTGTTTAACATTCTTCGTTTAACTTTTTCATCACTATTATCTAGTAATCATCTGCATCAGTTTGCATGCGCTTCAGATGCCACAAAATTTTCAGATGATTTTGATAGCAAACGGAACTGGTTATTTCAACGTATATGTTATACAGTGAAATGACGGCGTGAATTATCAGACTCAAGACCTATCTCGACGTCCACCTTTCTCGCTAACATTTGAACAGATGAGCGGTGTCCAAAAAGTGTCAAAATACGTCTTCCTTTTGTGTTAGTTTTCTTTATTTTGTGAGCTGTTGTCTAGACTCTCAATTTTTAACAACCGTCATTTTCGCCATTTCGCCTGTATTAAGTGGTGGATTGTGTTAGCGTCAGGACAATTAATCAGCTTTAGCCGATAAACGAAGTAATGAACACGCACAATGAATGCCAGTCGAGTGATTCGTATGCTGGCAGAGAGAGTGCCGCTCCTTACTTTATTCACTACGACTGCTGACATTTAAAAATCTGGGTAATAAAACAATCGCGAACCACGAGAGCTCTGATCAGTTCGGTTTGCAATAAAAACAGATATTTCTTGCTAGGTTGTGGATCGCATGATCATGTATATCATTAGATAGAAGTGACAGCGGACAGAAGGGTACGAAGACATTGTATCCACTCGGTGGTTGACCGTTCTTTTTCTGCAGGTAAATATTGGAAGTGTGATACATCTAAACCAAACAGCCCTACGCGAATGATCGCAGATTTGGCAACCACTTAGAACTTACAGTAATACCCCTTTCAAAAACATCAGCTGTCGGTTTCAATTTCTTCAGACCCTCAGAAATTTACATCTCTATTACGACCGGAAGTGGATTTCGAGTTCTCAAATTCACAAGACGACCCCGAGTGGCTATTGCGTTTACATGGGGTCATCGGAGTGTTTCACACGATCACCTGGTGACAGTGTCCTCAAAATTCGAATCCATTTTATTGCACCGTTGTAGAAAAATAAGTTATAGCAGGGGCTAGAACCGAAATTATTACGTTTAAAAATATCATTTGTATCCTTTGCTTCTGTTACAACAATTTCATTAGTTTTCACTTTATTTCGTTCTTTATACACTTGCATTTATTTCTAGTCGTCCATTGGTCGACTATTTTAAGGAGAATGAAGTTGTTTAACCGTATTTCTCAAGGGTAGGATGTAACATGTCCACGGCTTAATTTTTAATCTTGCTTGTTGTTGTAATGATTTTTCATGGTCTTTTATTTTATCCCAAGCAGGTCATTGTCCTCGTTGTTGGTCTATTTATTTTTTCTGTATAAACAATACGGCTGACCCGGTAAATCTGCTGTGACACAATATGTTGTCAGTACTACTTCTTTTTCTGACCATCGCAGGAAAACTGCCCTCCAAAACAAACTTTACTGTACAATGTTTGTGACAAGTGCAAGGGACTTTTAACATCACACGGATAACAACGTAAACTGCCACTGTGATTTTAGAGATTCATTTGTTTGCAGCTAATCATGTGTCACAAAGACACGCAAACACACCTTGGAGAAACACAGAGTATAATTTCAACTAATTTTACGTAGGAAAGGTAATAATACTTACGAAGGGAAGATATTGTAGCTGTTACAGCATTTTAAAATTTCAGAGTTGGCGACCAAAGCCTCGCGCTGCTCACCTGCAAATATAAAAAGTCACTTTTCGTGTCCGACCCATCATGCGAATAACTCAGAACTCCTTTCGTTTTGTTTGAAGATACTATGGGCAAAATATCACCTTCACGAAGTTTGCCATCAATTGAACGTAAAATTCCGTGGTTTGGTTGCCTCCACAAGCAAAAATCAATGGCGTTCATTTCTGGGACCTTAACAAACAGTCAGGAATGAAGTATTAGTTGTTATCTGTTTGACATCCTGCTACCAATACTTGGGGGATAAATCATAAATCAAGTATAGCTACCTTATGTGATTCCTCTTTATCCGTCTTTTCATGTATCCTATGCCACTCTCTAGGGTTGTTTTCTGTAACAAACGGCCCAACAACCATGCACGTACTAACAATTGCTAGTGGTCTTGTATCTAAGTAAATGTCATCTGTTGCAAGTGACGCACTCCTAGCAGGTTTTGATGTACGTGTCCCTTCTATGACTTTCGGTATGTACCTAGTCTACAGTGTCTTAACCCGGCGAATCAGAAACCGGCTTTGACAACAAGCCAACGTTTCTGCGTTTTCTGACGACAACTAAATATTGAGAGATCGGACTGATTAAGAACAATGTTTGTTCTGACAAAAATCGAAATCGATTACAACACTCCTGAGGAAGGCCACCGTAGGTGGTTGAAACGTAGAGTATTACAACTTGCTCGAAACGTTGTGTTATTCCCAATCTGTTTATCAATAACTTATAAAACGTTGTTCTATATTTACCGTGATAAGTATAATTTAATGCCTGGCAGTAATTCTCATGGTCAGCTGCTGAACCATATTCAAGTAGCTGGACACCACCAAGGCGGAACTCTTGCATTGCTTGTAGGGTCTCAGCTGTCGTTAAAATATCTTTTAGGAATTTCAACCTGTAGGTGTGTTTTGCCATTTGTACTGACATTCAGGGCCGAGTTTTGTGTCGTTTTATCTATAGAAGAAAAACATCACGTTACCACCAGTCGAAAAACTTTGCGGTCGATACCAGAAGTCACTAAACTGAAATCATTTACTTCATAATTGGCAAACTGGGTTCAGCAAAATCTTGTTTCATGAGTTCAAATGTAGATAAGCCAAAAGTTTGGTCTGTCACCATCAGAATGTGTTAAGTTTTACAAACGTCTGCTTCGCTGACGATCCTTTTTGCCTGGCTATTGTTGTTGAACTTTGGTGGGTACAATAAGTTGTATAACGCAGGTCTAGTTGAATACGATAAGAAATTCCATCACATGTCATCATGTCATAATTTTATGTTAAATTATGTCAAAACTCACCAGCAGACCGAGTTCGACTGATTGTTGGTGAAGCCTCCTAATGGGTGCCGCGTTAATATGCTTCAAATGGATGTCACCCACTGCACCTTCTTTGATAACCAGTGGATGAGTTTCCACCAACCGCTGTTGATTTTGTACCGTGATATGTTTGTACGACACAGAAACATTAAGTCGAACCACATCGATGGAATCAGTTGGGTTTTGCGTCCACACCACTTTTTCATTTACTGTCAGAGTACCCAAAATACTGACATTAAGAAGCACCTGGTCCTCAAATGTGGTATCCAGATCAAGTGTGGTGGCTGAATGAAATATGTAACAGACTCGTCCGTTTTCAATATCGTCCTAGAACGTTACGAATAACCACAACGGTTGACGCACAAGTGACATAACTAAAAATAAGTGTTTTAATAACAAAACGCAATAGGTTCTAAATGTTTATTGAGGGTGCAAATGATTGGGCTCGATTGTAGGGGTTTAACCCTTTGTGCCATCGTAAACCAAATGTGAGTGAAAACAGTAGATGATGCAATAAGGGAACGAGAGTTACTTGCCAATGGAATGCTTAAAACAATGTGAAATTCGCTCGACAAGGTTCGAATGGAAAAAAACTTTTGATGTACCGGATTCACAGACCTGATAACGCAGGTCTTCTCGATAACACGTCACAACGAGGTAAGAAATGAAGATGTTGACCGTTGTAATACTTCAGAACAGCAGCCTATATATTACGTACTATCGTAAACTTGCTTTTTTCATCCATGAATTGCATTTACTAATGACAACACAAATGGCTACTGCTATCTAAAACATAAAAAACCCAACTGACGCTCAATACACGGAAAGTCTGACATTATTCCTTTAGGGTACTCGATGCTGTTGCACGTTGAGACACCGTTGTCATGCTGATGCTTACTTCTAATCCAATTTAATATTGTTCTGTCTGTTATAATAGTTTGGGGGAAGGATTATGCAGATAACCTTTGCTACATAGATCCTGTTAACTTCCACTGGGTTATTTGCCATTTAAAAGTTAAAAGATAAGTAGAACTTTGATTGGGTAATTGCTCTATTGTTTCGCCCCAGGTAGAAATCTTGTTAACCGTAACCCTATGAATAAGGCATGTCGTGGTGATTTTAGCTTGTTTTCTGACAGGTGTGCTCATTACGAAAACAATATAAACAAATGAAACTTGCTGGTCTA
Source organism: Paragonimus westermani (assembly GCA_008508345.1). Taxonomy (NCBI): domain Eukaryota; kingdom Metazoa; phylum Platyhelminthes; class Trematoda; order Plagiorchiida; family Troglotrematidae; genus Paragonimus; species Paragonimus westermani. Next base: position 28,629 of record QNGE01000607.1, read on the forward strand.
CGGTGAAACAGTCTTACTTTCTTACCTGGGTGAACTCCCGAACATTTTCCCTATCGTGTCTGGTCATTACCGTTGACGTTGCGCATGCTGCTGAGTTGATCAGTGCTCCAACTACTGGACCCCTTGATACTACAAAGACAATGTTGGTCTCCGTTCTCCATTGTACTCCTGACGTAGCAGAACACAATTCCATGGGAATTATGGTACTGTTCGGATATTGAAATGTTCGATATGAAGATTCAGGAATAGTCTCGCGTAATTCGTACTTCAAATGCCATGACGAAATTGTTTCAAATCTAAAGTTTTGAAGAGAAACGTGAAGTAGATATTGTTCGAATCCATGAAAAATTGTCTTAAGTCCAAAAAGTTGAAAAGCTATTTGAGTCTTCAGCCCCAAAGAATTATATCGTGCAGTATGTTCACACATGGATTTGAAGGGTAAATTAACCTCAGAACTGAATATTAAAAGACGAAACAAAAAACCATCAGAAACCACAGTTTCTGAACATGTGTCAGGTCGTTATGTAATTTCTGACAAAAAAGAAAAGCTGAATTGGTTTTTTCAGATTATAACTGCGTTGTTAATTTCTGAAAAATCCATCACTCTTACTGATTTTCTTTCGAAATTGTATAAAATATTTTTGTCTGGCGACGCCCGTATACATATGGCAAACGAAGAAACATTATTTCAATGGTTTTTGACTACATAGGCGGCAAATCACAAATAGTCTACATTTATCATTTAACAGAAATTCTGCTTTCGAATTGTAAACTATGTTAAGAGGAGTAAACGGTAACTGAATAGAGGCATCTACGTACATGTGACATAGTGTTGGAAGACTGAGTGGAGAATCTTGTTCCGTTCTGCGGTAACCAAGAAGCGAATATGGGGACTGCATATAGCAAAACAACATCGGAGTGGCCGGAGGAAAAAGTTCATGAAGTGCATATATAGAAGGTTTTAGACACAAACAAAATATGTTTCGTTGCGATAACGTTTTAACTAGTCGCTTCTACTTCGTCACAAGGACACAATTTCAACACGTTCTGGTGTTACCGTTTCAGCAAGTTATATTGATATTTTCAGACTAAATCCCGGCATTCCTCAACACCACTCATGCTGCCTTACGTGTACCTTTTTGTGTTTCTCGTTATGGAAATTCTCCTTCTGGCGTTCACAAGTTGTTCATTGTTCACGTTTACTTGGTTTCCCTGGTATGGTGCACTAAAGAAAACCAGGGGTTGGCTTCATCATAAAGTTGAATCTGTTTTAGAGAAGAATTTCATTTTGTTACACGTTCACACACCAGCTTTCTAAAACGTTTACAGGAGACATACTACCAGATAACTTAAAGGTTGCATGTACACACAAAGCTACTATTTTAGGCCTAACCCCCAAGGTTGAAGCTGCATCAATGCGAAAGACAAGAAGACAACTCAAGAAATGTGTTGGCCACTGAAAGACTTTTTACTTCGTTTTGGATCATTCATTCCATAATACGTTCATTCACTGAGGATGTGGTTTTTGAAGCTTATACTTGTGATCAAATCGCTTAAACGTTTTAGGTTCACAACGTCCAGCTTCGCTAATCCTTGACGTATAAGTATGACATAAGCATGGTTTTGCAACCGCTTGAGATAGTCAGAAGCAAAACGTGGATTTGTGTAGAGAATACACACCCGAATATTCACAAATACAACATAACTTCATTTTTCTGAACGCAATAGTATGTTTTAACTTTGAGGTGTATCCAATTGAAACGCATGGTTTGGGCTAATCAACTCACCCGAGTGGAAATGCCGCCACTGTCCGGCTGTGAATGAAATGTAATGTGAATTTGTGTACCTGAAACCGGTAAGTGTGGGGGCCTGTTCGTTCGTTCGTCCCGACCACAAGGAGGAAATCGAAGCCACACTTCTCGTGTCGCAAATCATCTGAATCGAACGGGACAAACAAAAGTTAGGCTAATTTGTGGCCGATTTTTTCAACCGAATATTTTACGTTTACAATTACTGGCTCATTTAGGCGAATGGAAAACTTCCTAAGTCAGAAACAACGGGTTCTGGATGAGTAGTTTTTATTAACAAATTATGCGTGGGATATGGCAAGTTGTTTGAGATGGAGACATTACAATTCACAACAAGGCTAAACGTCAGAAAGATGATATTATTGGTCGATGGTAAACTTAAGTACTTCAGTCGGGGAACAGAGGATAGAGAATAATTTTTTAGTGTGCGACTGTGTTTCCAGCTTCTCAAGAATACTGAAAGTTTTGCTACTGTATCTAAAAATTCTAGAACGCAACGAGTAAAATGTGACTACGGAGAGCGCACAGTGAACAGCTCACAGAAAACTGGGTTCTCACATTTGCGAGTACGCTGATCCACTTCAGAATGACCTACTCAACCATACAACCTTGATCGTTCATTTAGATATTTACCGAATAACCCATTGATATGTTCATTGAGAGTAAAATATGTCCAGGCATCTCTTGTTGGTTAAGGTGAACCACAGGACAATGCTGAGTGTTATCACACGTAACAATGCATTGGATGTCATTTTCCGACAAGTCTGGGACAATTGCATGAAACAATATAACAACGCGAGCGCTTAGCTGAAACAATTCCAGTTGAAAGTTCAGGAAAAAGGCTGTAACATGCAGTTGGCGGAGTAAAGATCTGCACGCTTGCTTCATAAGCATCGAAAAAGTAGCTTGTTTGTAGGATTAGATAAAAAATTCTTCCATTACAGCTTACAACACCTGCGGATCCCGATCCAAGCTAAGGGTTTCATACTGTTCAATTCAAGGTTTTTTCAGGAGGTGCGGACCACATTTATTTGTTAGTGGTATTTGTCGAAAAAAAATGGACCACGGACCTTCCATGTGGAGAACATAAAAAGCAGCTGCTAACTTATCGTTGTAGTTGCCACAACAATAGTTCACTAAGTGTCATTTCGTAAGATATTCTATGTGATGCTCTTATTAAGTGATTCAAGACCAGCTAGTAGTTTCGATGGTCTTGTGCTAACTATGCAGTCAGTCCTACAAGTGGAAGGATGCATTTACTAATTGCGAAAATCCGTTTAACTCTAATTTCTTTCTTCTGCATCGAACAGGGTTTACGTATTTCTGGCTACGTCATCTTGAAGGCAAGCCACAAGTTAGGGCCATCCACTACTGTGTGTTCCTTCAAGTGGTTCAGGACACTTTAGGATATTACAAACAACATTGGTAAAATCATGGTTATAGTCATTGGTACATGTCAGTTATGATGGCCTTGACAAAGTACTGTTCTTACGTCCCATATCACCCTAACTTCAACCAGATTTCGTTGAGCCAGTGTTAATTCAATAAACAGATTTTAGAATCCATCGTAATGCGGCTTAGAATCGGCCAACTGCACGATCGGTTTGCTCTATGTTATCAGATGTAGGAATTCTGAGCTTCAGAAAGCGCATAGATTTATTCGGTTTTGCTTGGCTATTAGAAGATCGCACACTAGTTATATTTCGGTAGTTTCTCTTTGCTGACTCCATAAAAAATGTCACATTCTCATCCTCTCCAACTTTTTAGGGTACAATTCGGATTTAATTCCTTTGGAAGTCCTAGTTGAAGGCATGAACGTCTACTTACATTTTTTACTGCAGAGCTTTGATTGTATCCTATGAAAAGCAGTACATCTTTTTCTCACCATTTGAATAAAGCCGTGAAGAATGCTGTTTGATCCCGTATTTCGTCAATCTCAGTTAGTTTCTTGGCAGGAAAACCACCTTAATGATTTTTAAAAAATATCATTTCAAATCTTGCGTTTTACTGACAGCTGGATTTATGTCAGTCAAAAGAGATTAGTCAATGTTGAGGCCTTAGCACTAGCCGTTGAGCGCTGCTGGATTAGGTATCCTACATCTTCAACCTCCCTACGCCTTGGGCATTGAACATGAAAGGAAACTATGCTTTTGGCACTTAATTGTAGACCTCATTTCAGTATACCCCATGACAAAAGAAGTATCACTGGTTACTTCTTGAGTATTACTCAGTCCCTAGTAGATGACTGTACCCCTAACAGCTGGTCCTGGACATCGCTGTTCTTTTGGTGTGAAGATTTGTAAAACTGTGAGGGGGCTACTAGACGCACTAGTCGGTTTGTTGACCAGATTGGGCCAACCTAGCGGTTCAAAAATAATTGTTTCTGGAAGGCTATTTGTAGGAAGAATTTGATAAAGCGATGTTTACAAGGGTTTTCGTTCGTTTTTGGGGTATGCCCACGATGCAGTCTAAAATGGGGTGAAGACGAACTGCATTTGATATAGGATAGTCTATACGATATTCTTGTGGATCAGCCGCATGCTTTTTCTTCTGCGAAACCTAGTCTAAGCTTGATAAACGACACGAGTAACGAGGTTAAGCGAAAGTTTTTTTTCTCTGGCCAGTCGAATCTAGATCACACCACTGGCGAAAGTATAACTCACAGATTGCCGAACCAATCACCAAGTCTACGCTGATTCGCTTTGCGGACGTTCCTCACTAGAACATATCTGATGACTGTTGAAGCGTTTGAAAACGTGATCCCGTGAAGGCAGAGCATCATGACCATCACGTAAACTTTCTGGTGCTGCTTCTGTGATAATCGTAACAGAAGTAACGCTTCAGAAGACAAAGTTGGATGATATTCGTCAATGAAAGATGTCAGTGAATTGAATGTTTGCAAAACGTTTGTAATGTTTGCGAATGTTTGAAACACTAGTTTCAAATACTTTTTGCTTAATGGAATGAACCAGATAACGCAACAAGTTGTATGGCATTCTGCTTCTGAGGTTCGCTGTGATAGTGCCTCTTGGTATCTATACTTTCTAAGTGAGCATTTAGTTGGTTGAACACTTATGAATTGGTTATTATCTTTTCATAGAAATACAACTAAACATAACGTGGAAGCCAGTAGTGTTTTACGTAGTATTAGTATTTAGTTGCTGCTCGGACGTCTTCCATTTGGACCTTTCAATCCCATTGGGCCATCCGATCAAATCATCTTCATTATACGCATTTCCTAATGTGATACGCTTACAATTTTTAGTATTATTTGATAATGCAGGTTTTTAGGGCGCTGTCTATGCTAATGTATTTTAAGAAAATGCTGGGGTTTTTGATAGGTCGGATATGGAATTCGTTCGATTCTTCAAATGTGAACAACACGTAGTTTCTGTGCAAACCTATACAGAGAAAAAAGGGTTACATAACTTGAAGAAGGCAAAAATTCGTATCTCTATATCTTAGGCATTGTGCACAAACGACTTGTTGGAACCATACATTACTGATAAAGATGCATTTCAGGGAATACAAGTCTAATAAATAATCATCTCGCGCCACTTGCTGTAAACGCAAACAATCCACTACTACCACTAGTTGATTTGAAACACCCCTAGAAACCTGTGTATGATTATCTTCCAAATACAGATGTTGACCTGTCAGCGGATTCAGTGTCGTCTCATTAGGTTCGTCACTATCATACAGAATTTTAATTACCCCAGCTCTATCTCCTGAATGTTTTGGGTGCCTGAACGTCTGTAAACTTAGCGGCACTCAAACCATTCAAATGCACTGTTAGTTTCCATTGTGGTTTCATCAAGGGGGATTAACTACGTTTTACGAACGAAGCTCAGGGAACCTCCATCTAAGTGGATCATCAAACAAGCATATATGTAGGTAGTTGTTGCCAAAACGAGTGTGACAACCGGGTATTATTTGTCTGGTAGACAAACATCAACAATCTTAATAAAAAAGTTAACGTTAGGCTGTAAGAACATCTAAGGCTACTCCTCTCACCAGTCTACATTTGAATAAGGTCCAATCTCCTGCTGGAAACTTTGCACGTTCAACTGCACGAATTATTAGAAATCATGATACGGTTAAAAATTATTGCAAACTTTTACCATTTTGTTGATTGTTTTCAATTACTACAACAGAATTTTACGATATGGTGAATTAATCTAATGTCCTTAGTGTCCGGTTCTGTACGAAATGTATAAAGAGTCGCCACAGCTATGGTTTTAGTTTATTTGGTCAGAAACTGCATGCTGAAATATGACAGTTTTAGGGAAGCGGTATTCTGTGAGAGGAGGGAGCAACTGGCAGTACGAAAAGACGAAAGAGAAAACTAAACAGTAAACAGTGACTTTAGCGCATGATTGTAGCGACGATGGACCGAACCCATTCATGGCACGGCATATGCCGATGCTGCAGAGAAAATCCGATCTGCCTAACCCGTTCGTTGTACTTTACGCAACTTTACGCTGCGATCTGCTGAAGCTGTTTTTGTTCAGAAGTTCAAGCGCTGCTGTTCCCCCCAACGGCTAAACATGGTTGATTGTGACAGTTTACTGCTTAGTCTGGAATTCTGTTTCACATGGTCTCTTTTTAGCATAGTAGCTCATAGTTGCATTTACAAAGTCCGTTTTATACCTTGTTGGTGCCACTGCCATATGAAATCGGAATTAGCCCATTCAACATTCACCTTCTATAATTTTTATTCAGCTGGAAGACGAAACGTGCCTGTTCCCCTGAATTGGTGTTCAAGAATTGGACTGTCACTGATTAGTCACTTCCAGAAAAATGGCATTGTTACAATTTTGAAAAATTGTGTCAAACCAACCTTTGTGTACAAAAAGAACGCGACCTTCCTGAATATCCTCCTGAGAAAAACGTTGAATTCTGCTCCTGGGATTTCTCACGTGTGCCAAAAATCCAGAAAACGTTGACAATACTTGGTAGTATACTTTCCCTTGTAAAATATAATAAAACATTTTTACTGACCTTGGAAGTGGGCCGATATCTTCTGCGCCATCAAGCCTTAGGAAGCAAGTAGAAGTGTGAATCACTTGTGCTCTCTATTCTATCTGTTGAGCGGTTTGTGTGATTCTTATATAAAAGGAGTGAGTACTTTAAATAAACCTGCAATAAGCACTCTAGTTTAATCAGTCATCAACTAAACATGACTTTTCCCAACATCCCACAGCACACGTTTTTAATTAACGTATTGCCTCAGATAAGGGATGAATCAAAGACTTACTTTAAGAGACAAAGGTAACAAGCTTCTTTGAGACAGTGGCGGAATGGTGTTCACCGTCAATTTAAAAAGCCTATGTTGTTAAGAATATCATTTTTTAGCACGCTAAGTAGATAGAAGTGTACTCACGACATTTTGGTAGAATGAAAAACTATTGAAAGTATGGCTTAATCTGCTTTCTGCAAACATGTACATGGAATGAACAAATGTCTTTTCTCTCAGCCGGTTTCTAATGTGACCTATTAGATAAAAGAGGTTTGCTATCAAAATAAAAGGTCATTCGACAAGCATTATGAATGAACTTAAAACAGCACTTTGTATATCAATCTTTTACGTGATCCCATTGGTCTAATGTCTTTCAAGGTTAAAAAAATTTGAAGTGAACTTCGTGATATCCAGAGGAAGACGTGGCGGAATAGCCATAAAGACAGTTAACTGAGTGAACCGCCTCATTCATTTAGCGGATTGTGCCCGTTGAAATAAGCAAAATAAAGAGGTTTGCAACAAAGTTAATCGTATACTCCAAAAAGATTTAAAGCCTTGAATAACTTTGTAACATTTACTAGGTAAGTCGTCACTTACATGCCTTCGACCAAATGAAGCCACCACTTGCTGTGAGTGCATTCAGTGCTATAAAAATTAGCGTACGATATATGATACTCCAATGTGTTAATGTACCTCATGCCACTGCAGTTTTTTGCCAGCTTAGCATTTTGATGATAGTTTCACACAGCTGATCATATAAGGTAGACCTGTTCACTGTTGCAGAACTGCGACCAACGCACCAGTAATAAGTTCACTCGATTAAACGTAGACTTACTTTTGGTGTAACGGCGTAGTTTTGCGGATACGCGGTAAAATTTTATTACATGACAGCTCCGATGCGTTAACTCGTACTGTTTACTGGATTTTGCCTTCATTAGGAAGCAAGTAAAGGACATCCCATTTTTTATTCTCACAAGGAATCGCTACTTTTGGTGACAACGACCAACAGACTGTAGTTTTTGTTTTGTAGAATTGCGGCAATCACCTTAATATCACATTTTTAATGGTTTCTTCAAAAAGTTCTAAATTCAAAAGGGTTACTACATTTTGAAGTTGCTAAAATCACTGCCAACTGGGTGAAAAGTCCTTTTGCTAATAAAAATACTACACCTATAACAACCCGTATAAAAACGTTTCCATGCGTATCAGTAATACGATTGCAATATACATACATTTGTTTTTAAGCTTGAAATTGTCTCACAAGACTCAGGCATGAACTCAGTCGAAATATCCGTGAATAAAAATGAACCTGCATAAAAACATGTATTTAATTTGAAAAGGAATGTCCTCTTGTGTAGGTATCAAGTTTAACGTACGGCATATTTTGTGATCAATGGTGAATTCAGCTTCGTGCTTTTGATTCAAAACAAAACTAGTGCTTTCCACACGACTTTGTCTTTTGGCCTCGAGGCTATCTGTCTTTCTTTATCACTATTCAACCACCCATCTGGGAAGCCGCAGAAAAGAAACATGAATTTTTAATCTTTTTGCCAGGCCAGACAAAATGTTTATCTCCGATAACAGTAGATTAGTGTGACGAGACACTGTCTAAAACACCTACACTGCCTTTACGTTTTTAGAGGACTGTTCGGTTTATGCCCAGCAAATTTCACGTGTAGAATGCATTGATATGGATGCACTAAAGAAACCTAGATAAACAGTCAAATGCCTGGAATGTGTAACGTTTGTGTGATTTTGACTTACGCAGCAAACCTGAGCTTAGATGTCTTTTGTACAGAATTAGTGAGTTTTGCTCTGAGCAGCTGTTTAAAAATAGCCAGACTATGAGGTAGCGTCCTATTATGTGTAAATTCTGAACTTTATGCTGAATGACATTCTCTTTTCACAGCTTTAGTCCGAAAACTTAAAAATGTAGGTGAAATTTTCCTACCGATCTTATGCTGTGAAAAGTTGTGGCGAAATAGTAATACTTATGATCGCTATTTGGTAAAGCTGGGAAATAAATTAATTCTTCAACAATTGTTGAAGTTTCACATTTCAGGTTATGCGAAAGTACACCGTATTTCTAAACACCATCACTAAATTCTAACAATTTGCAGTAATACAGTGTTTGTTAAGCGGGTATACTGATTTCTAAAATTTCATTAATTCTGCAAATAAAATTAACTTAACTCACACCTTACTGGTCATGAATCACAGCATTAAAAAAAATTGCCTCACAGACTAAGAAACAATATATTTTCACAAAAATGCATCTTAAAAGATTCATTTACTTTGATGTTGATCGTATTTAGCTTCAGCGTTCAAACAAGCTGGATCCAAAATTACTGACCAACCGTAGATCAATTTCATTGGCTTCCGTCGAGTGAGGTGAATCCCGTGTAGATTTGGCTCAACTGTGAACTTCACGTTCACAAAGCTAGTAGCGGCCTGCCTTCCATCAACATTGACAGCCAGAAGCTGAGATTTAAGCAGTGTAAAGATAATTACTCCACCTATACTTACTACATTAACATGTCTTGCTTTTCTAAACCAGATTGTAACCGTTAAAAATGACTTAATTTCGAAATAGCTGATGGTGTTACCCATACAAATGATCTTGGCACTTAAAACTATCGGTAATAAAAACGGTATTGGTGTTCTGTTTTTTAGAATTGCACAAATAGACCGCCATGATTTAAATACTGTTGCTTCCAATAATATCAAGCAAACCACATGTTATAATGCTATCGAAGATAGGTGGAAATGCAAATGTTTTATCAAAACCGATGCGAGATAACTTCCTGAAATCCTTTTGAATGTATTAAAAATTAACATTAGATTGCAGTTTACCTCTAGATTATCTTCTCTGTATCTACTTCCTTCCAAATTCCAGTAAAATATGTCTCTTCGGGCCAAGTCAACGCTAGAGAACAAATCCACCGTTCGGTTTAATCTGAAGAACGATTAAAAGATTACATATAATAGCACTTTGCTCAAATTAACACCTTCGGCAAATTCGACTGCAATAACATCACTTCAATTTCTGCCTTACAAACTCACACCAGTATGTTTTACTTTAAGATCACAAAGGTAATCAGTTTACATTGGCACGAGAAGGAGTGGAATGCAGATGGGATGAGCCCCTTATTCAAATTTTCCGGGTCATCTCTGCGTTCGATGGATTGGTGGATAAATAAACTCGGGTAAAACACCATATTAATCAGTGTGTCTGACAATTCTTGTATTGATGAGTAGTCGGGGATTTGGTTTATTTTCAAGTTGACCATCACTCACATTTGATCGCAGCGTTCGCATTCAGATAGACTTTGCAGCCAGCCTCTTTCGAAAA